>PVIW01000119.1:606149-789323 GCA_004026585.1 Noctilio leporinus
GGCCATGGGTTTTCCTCAGGATTTCAGAAGCCCAGGGCTCTAGAGGGTTAAATTCTGCTACCTGGCACAAACCGGTGGGCGGGTTCATGGTGCATTTTTTTTTTTTTTGCATTAATTTTGCCATGTTTAAAATATTGCATTAAAATATTGTGCATTTTGATTAATTAGGGTTTGTTTTTTGGGTTTTTTTTTTTTTTTTGCACCCTCTTGAAAATAAAACTCCATTGTACACTAAGATTTCTCAGTATCGCCGATTATTTTACAGCATCCTCACCAGCAGTACCCTAGCCAGGCACAGCACTGCGCCAAGTGTAACTGTTTATGGGAGGCCTGTCATCTTCATTTGCAGATAAGAAGGCTGAGATTCTGAAAGGTGAAGTCACTTTCCTGAGATCACAAACTGGTAGGTGGAGGAGGTGGGATGTGAACAGAGGTAGTCTGACCCCTGTCTTCTGCAGTTAAGTGTGAAGATCCAAAAGTTAGCCTGTAAGGGGTTCTGGGGCAGATTCCTAACAGCTTCCCTGGCTTCACATCCTGCCCTGAGCTTCACTCTCTCTGATGCCTGGACCCAGATACTTCAAGGCCTTGGTTTTCCCCCCTTTTCTGCCTGTTCACAGCCTCTCTGTCCTTCTAGGTGCAGCTCAAAGCTCTGCCTCACACACCCATAGTGTAGCACACATCACACCATGCTGCCATTGTCAGACCCCCACAGCTAACATGGAGTCTGGGACACAGGAGAGGCTCAAACCAGTCGTAGTTTCAATGATTGTCTTTCAACTCCTACAGCGTGCATACCCCTGTACAAAGCTGAGGGAAGAGGGCCTACCATTGTGGGAGTGAAGACAAAGATATATACACGTGGTTCTGCTTTCTGAGCACACACGTACGGGGTCTGTCCTGAAGGTACTGGCCACACAAACTTTTAATTATATTGACATTGGCTCAATACTTTTGGGACAGGCTTCAAATTTATACTGTGGACAGAGGACAGGCACAGCAACTTAGGCCAAGGAAGAGAGCCTATATGGGAGACGTTAGGCACAGATATGTCACAGAGAACCTCCTGCAATTGCATGAAGATAATAGTAGGGGAATGTGACAGATGTTATCCGAAAGATACAGATGACTAGAATTAGCAAGCAGGCCAAGGGATTGAGAGAAACCAAGGAAGGCTCCCAGGAGGAGGTGGCCTTTGACTCCTAAAGGATATGTTGGAAATACATGCAGTCAGGAAGACAGCTCAAGTGGAAGAGTCACATAAAGGCCAGAGGGCTAGGAGTACATCTCAGGCAAGTTTTGCAAGAGGAGTGAGGTGAGCTCAGTGGAGAAGCAATATAATTCTCTCCGTACAGTGTGGATGATGTCCTGTGACTCACTAGCCGCAAAGCCATTTCCAGGAAAGAGGATGCATTTCCTCAACAGTCAGGCAGCAGGTTAGTGGCTGAATACCAAGATCTTTCCAAATCTTACTCCCAAGGCTGAGTATGCAATGGTGAGTCCCAGGGAGCCCAGCTCCACTCTGGATAGCCCAGATGACTCATGGGAAACCCCTCAGAGCCCATAAATACTGATGGTGTTCCTTTTAAGAGCCTTGCTTTCTCCATCTATAAAATAGGTGCATCAAACACGACAATCTGGATGGGCTCTTTGAATTCAGGAAGAGGAGACTGTTGTTCAACAATAAATCCAATCAGTACATAACTATTGACAGCTAGCTGCATTTTGCTCCGTTGCAGGGAAACATGACTTACGTTCTTCCAGGAGGTCATGGTCAGCTGGAAGGAGTGACATGGACACTGATAAAAATTATTGGGAAGGAACCTTGTTTCTTGCCACTGCTGCCTCTTTACACTCTTATCTTTCTGCCAAGGAGGTTCCTGGCATAGCACCAATGACTGGGCACAAACAGTTCTGGAGAAGAGTTCCTAGTCTGCTGGATACTCAAGGGCCACATGGTTTATTCCTTGCCCATGCAGATCAGCCATGCACCCACTGCTTGCTGAGATACACTTGTTTTCAGAGAACAGTTCATCTCAGTAGCCTAAATGGTGGACACATAGGAGGTGCTCGGTAAATGTTTATAATTGAATCACTAGTGAAGTCTTGGCCTGCAGGACAGAGGATTACACATGGCCCAGGTATCATCAATTCCTATTGATCGGCCCACCAAGATTTTTCCAAGGCTGCACTGTGCAGGAGGCTGGCAAGGAGACACTGCGGGTCAGGAAGTCCCACCTCAGATCACACTTGTTTATGTGGTACCATAGAACTGGGATGAGAACTCGGGTTCTCAGTCTTAGTCTTTGCCATCTTGAATTTAGCCTCACATTAGTTCCTAATCTTCCATCACCCTGTGTTGCCAGGCACCCCAAAGTAGATCTTAATTTCATATTGGGCCTTGCATGGCATGGAACATAGGATGTGTAGGCACAGTATGTGTCTAACAATAGATTCATTCATTCCCTGACCACTTGGAAAGATGCTGCCGGGCATCAGACCCTGAGCTGGGCATGGGACACAGGCAAATACAAGATGTGGCCCATTTAGATGTCCGGCACCAGGATGAAGCATGGTGCCTGGTACATGGAATGCTGAGTGAAAGGCAAAATAAATGAATGAATAGATAAATATGCAAATGAGAGTGCAGTGGCCAGATTAGAGCAGGTGGGTTCCCCCTGTCACCTGCTCCCTCTCCTATACCATGATCCTCACCCATGAACGCATTTGTTGGGCACCTGTCATGTAGCAGGCCTGATTTGAGGTGCTGCAGATACCTTAACGATGCTCTTTCCTGCTCACTGCTGTGTTTTATCCTAGGATAAAACATTTCCATAAAGTGAATTGAATTGAAGTCCAGGCGGGAGGGAGAGGCAGCCTCCAAAAATGCCCTCTCCCTTTTTTCCCTCCAGGCAGTGCCTGTCCAGTGCCCTTCTCCAAGGCAGGTGGCTGGAGACAGTGCTGGCTGTTATAACGACCTGCCTGTCTCCCAGGGCTTCAGCTCTGCCTGGCCTGGCAGCTACAAAGACCTTGCCCTAAACAACCATTCCACAAAGAGGAACGAGGGGTGAGGCCAGCGAAGCTCCAGAGCCACTTATACAGGAGGGCACATCCTCTGGACACATGATCCTATTGTCTGGGCACACAGCTCATCTCCCCAGGAGGGTCTCCAGTCCAGCGTTATTTCTTCAGGGCTGGGTCAGGTGATAGAGGGTTGTGAGATATCCAAAAACCACTTTGTGAGGATTGATACTGACCCACATACAGGGTCCTATAAGAAATTCAGGCCTGGAAGACCCCTAGATTTACCTGGCTCGAGAGCTTCATTTTGCAGGTGGGAAAACTGAGGCTCAGAGGCAGGATATGTGATTTTTGTCAAGGTCACACAGAGTCTGTGTTGGGACTGGTGTGAGAAGCTAGGTTTCCCAGGTTGATGTCTAACTGTAGAGAATCAAACATAGTCTTCATCCTTCAATGCATTCCACCAACCTTGGAAGAATCAGACCCATTTTCCAGATATGAGAACTGTGTCACCCTAAGATCTCCAGTGGTGTGTCTGGAACCATTGACTGTTTCAAACAGGCCATTAATGATGAGTTCCAGGCCAGATCCACAGCTGAGAGTAGAGATAAAGCAGTTGATGACTTAGGAGCATGTCAGGCCTTCACTCCTATGACCACCTCTTTCTGGAATGTTCTTCACTGGATCTCCCCCCAGATTCCCACAGATGTATCACATCCAGTCCCCAGCCTGCCTAGCACTTAGCACATCATTTCAATAAGGATATGCATTTGCCTCATGTACGTACTCAACTAGAGCTCCCCAAAGTGGCTGTATCCTGGGACCTGCACAATAGGGTCTTGCCCAAGTTCACCAAGCAGCAAGGTGACAGAATTGGGGCTAAAACTGTGGTCCCAAGTGCTCTTTATAATATAGCTCCATGTAGGTGGCACAGTTGGGGCAGCAGGGTCCCTTAACAGCCCAAAGAGTAGTCAGTCAGAGTCAGCTGATGAGGGGACCTCCAGGTGAATTTCCAAGAGTTGAAAATATGTCCAGTCCAGTTCCATGTGTCCTCAGCAAACCCTGCGCTGGAAAAACAGCTGCACTTGGGAATTCTTCAGGACACTGTTTCCTTCCACCCACCGAAATGAGCACTTCGAGACCATGGCTGCCTCATTCCCCTATGTCCTGACCATGCTATGGATATGCTCCTGCTTGGGGGAGTCCAGGAAATGTTGGCCAATGCACTTGCTTTTAGATGCTTCTGCTTGTCACAGAGTGAGGACAGAGAAGCCATGTATACACATGACACTTTGCCTCCCTGTCCAAGAAACCAGTTCTGCCCTGACCAGTGTGGCTCAGTAGATTGGCATCATCAGCAAAACACCTCTCCTATCATGACACATGTGAGGGGTAGCAGGTACACACATTGATGTTTCTTTCCCTCTCTTTCTCCCTTCTCATTCTCTAAAAACAAATAAATAAAGTATTTAGGAAGGAAGAATGAAGAAAGAGAAGGAAGGAAAGAAAGAAAGAAAGAAAGAAAGAAAGAAAGAAAGAAAGAAAGAAAGAAAGAAAGAAAGAAAGAAAGAAAGAAAGAAAGAGAGGGACGAAGGAAGGAAGGAAGGAAGGAAGGAAGGAAGGAAGGAAGGAAGGAAGGAAAGGAACCAGTTCTGCAAAGAGCTCTTCAGATAAATCTTCAGGCATCACCATGCCAAAGCCCTTTTACCACAGCTATTGAGGACAGCAACCTCAAATCAGCTGAAGCCTGACTCTGCCTCTGAAATTGTTCTGAAAGTAACAACCTTACCGCACCCCACCAAGTCATTCTGCCTCCAGGACTTCTCTTTCCTTTTAACCACTACTCACTTGGCACCCATTTCATATGTTCCAGCATCATCTCCTCCACAGCCACGGTGGCTTCTCAGCAGCCAACTGCTGTCAAGTGACCACCCCAAAGATCCAGGGTTCAGGTGGCATCTGAGCAGAACAGAACTGAGCAGGACAATGACCTCCCTCAATATGTATTCTATGCCCCTGTTAATACAACCTGAGTCCCTATTAGTTTGGGGGGCAACTACTTACAACATTCACTCTAAGCTGAAAACCCTCCAGAAGCCCAAAGATGATCTCATGTGTCTCTTCTGGGGCAGTAAAGTTCTGTCCCCCTGAGTGAAGCCCTTATTAAGTATGGTCCATTCCTTCAGCTTCTTTGAATTCTGGCTTGTTAAATATGCCTATCTCATCTTGCTTAAGGGCCTGTGACTATAGGACATAACCACTTGTCATACTGATGACTAGTGTTGCTTTGTCTGTCTGAGACATTTCAGCATGGTTAATACCAATGTGACAGTAGGGAATCTAACAACGAATGCCTGGTCTTGGTAAGAACCCTGGAAGGCTCTGCCTTAGAAGCTTGGCCATGTTTATGTGGCCAAGAGAGGATGAGAAACCCCAGGTGAGACTCCATTTCTAGCTCAATGGTTTTGACAGGATCTGTGCACAAGTTGGTGGCAATTGGAGCTCATGCCTGGCCTCTTCGGACCTCTTGGTTGGCGGTAGTCCCTGGTTGAGAAGGATATTCTCACCTTCATGAAGTTCCTGGGTTGCACCACTTCCCTGCAAAGAACTATGGATCTGTCAGCATTGTCACGTGCACTCTTGTGAGTCTTCCTGAGCAATTGAACCCTGTCATTTGTGTGGGACCATACCATGGACACGGGTGAATAGGAGATTGTGACAACAGTTCTAACAGGTCTTCAGAGATGGGCAGTTAGTTACCTTCTACTCTCCTGGGGATGGGCAATGTACTCACTGAAAGATTTTTTTTCCCTCTGATTTTTAGCATCTGCCAGTGTCCATGGGGTAAATATCCTCCTCATGACCAATTTCAATCCACCAACATGCCACTACTGAGTGTGAAGTTGGGGAGAGAAGAGCAAGCCAATGGGGGTCAATTCCAGCCATCGAAGTTGGGGAGAGAAGGGCAAGCCAATGGGGGTCAATTCCAGCCTTCACTGGCTGGATCAGATGCCCGCCTCCGCTGGCCCATAGCAGCCCCCCAAAATACAATGCCGTGCCAAGCCCTGTGGGAGCCTGGGACTAAAGGAAAGTTCTTACTATCAGCCACATTGTCATTGAAAAGTTTCATCTCCTCCTGCTCATCCATTACTTTTGGGGGACTAGTTTTGATTTTTTATTTGATTTTTTATTTGATTTATTTATTTTTTAAAATATGGAACGCTTCACGAATTTGCACGTCATCCTTGCGCAGGGGCCATGCTAATCTCCTCTGTATCGTTCCACTTTCAGTATATGTGCTGCTGAAGCAAGCACTAATTTTGGTTTTTTAAATATTACAATAAATTATTTATCTTGATACTGGGATTTAGCACCACATTAAATTTTGTTCCTGAGATAAGTGCCTCACTCCCCTCACCCGGATCCTGGCCTTGATATAATAGCTTAGACTACACTGTAATAATTAGCATTGACATAACTATTTCTCCTACTAGGCTGTGAATCTTGGGAATAGGAATTTGTTTCTGTGTTCCTAAGGCTTGGCGCACAGTAGGTGCTCAATAACTACTGTTCAATGAGAGAATGGATGAATAGATGGATGGACCGGTGGCTCTATTTTTTTTTTGCCAACAAAATGACATGCTGATGAAATACATGCTCCACTCTTGACTAGGGGAAGACTTTGAATTTTAGCTCTTCCAACTCAACAAGGATTAACCCTGCCCTTGACCCAGGTGAGCCAGCCCCTGCCCTGGGCATTTTCACCAGGGCCCATCGGCAGACACTTCCAGTCTGCGGCTGCAATAGAAGAAAGTTGAATCAAGCTAGTGGAGACTATACTAGGACCAAGGGTGAGAAGTCAAAGAGTGGTAGCCACTTGTCTCTGGATGGGCCCCAGGAGACTGTCATTTGGCAGGGTCAATGGAAGGGCAATGCGAACTGTAAATACTTCAGGGTGACTTCAAGCTTGACTTCTAGTTTGATGGCTCATCTGCCATCCGAGGGCACCAAGACTTGTTCCCATGTCTGATCCCTTCCTCATCTTGAGGACCACCATAAGAGACATCTTCTAGAGATGCCCTGCTTTGGCTTCACTGGCATCTCATTGGACACCAGTTGTGGGAGGGGGAATTCAAAGGTTTTATTTGTGTAAGATTGGCATGGCTCCCATTTATTAAGCATATGATAAATGCTGCGACCATTACGAAGAGCTTCCCACACATTAGCTCCTTGGCCACCCACAAAACCCACAGTTAACTACCCATTTTACAGATGGGAATCAGAGAGTTTGACAACTTGCCCAAAGTTACATAGCTGGCAATTGATGGAACTGAAATTCCAACCTAGAACCAAGCATCTGGTTCTAAGTGTCTATGATCTTAACCACACTGTGCAACAAAAGGGAATTTCTTGGACTCTCCTTTTGAACTCTAGTGCCTTCAAAAGTCAAAACTAGAGGCGGGAAGGAGCAGATATAGCTATTTTTGTCCTTCTGACCTGGTCTTGTCATCCGTCTCAGACATGCTCCTTGTTCTCCCAGCCCACATACCACAGAAGCCCTCATAGCTCATTCTCACCTTCCACTGGAGCCCCTTCTCTGCCAGTCTCCAAAGAGGAGCTGCATGTTCCCAAAAAGGGATTCCTCAGCTCAGGGAAGTTTGTAAATCCACTTTTGGAGCGGGCAGGAATGGGAGAGGAAGCAAATGAACAGTGAGCGTCTCCCACGTGCCAGGTTCCACATATACATTATCCATCCTTCTCACCCCAGGACTAGAAGCGGGTGCTTTTCCCACCCCCATTTTTAAGGCTGGCATTATGCTATCTGGTAGCCAGTAGCCACATGCAGCTTTTAAAATTTTAATTCCGTAACATTTTTAAAAATTAAAAATTAAGGTTCTCAATCACATTAGCCACATGTCGAGTGTTCGATAGCCATCTGCAGCTAGCGGCTACTGTCATGGACAACACAGAAACAGAACATTTCCTTTCTCGAAGGAAGTCTCATTGGGCAGCACTGCATAAAGGAAGAACGGGGGCTCTGAGGATATTTGCTTGCAGCCACACAGTGAGCTGTAAACAGAACTGGGATGAGACCCATGTTGCTCGCTTCCAAAGCCTCTACTCGCAGAGCCTGGAATAAGCTGGCCACCACCTGGCCCCAGAACAAGGAGGATTGTTTGCCTGGATGGTAGGTCGACTTGGGAAACCAAATAAAAGATCACAAGGCTGTGGGTGAATACCAAAGTGGAGAAAAGGAGCCAGCTGTTCTTGAGGGTTATTTTTAGCCTGCCCAGATATCCTGGGGAGCTGCCCCCCTCCCCTCATAGCTATTTTTATCTCGAGAGCTGGAATCAGAGCACTGTCCCCAGAGGATGGACGGAAGATGCACTGATACATCAGAATTCCAGCCTCAGGATCTCCCTCTGGCTGACACCCTCCAAGGTGGCCTCATGCACGTTCTCTGGTGCCATTCTGGTTCCGTTGTGGGAGGCCAGCATAGTCGATGGAGGGTGAAAGCTCCGAATAACATGCGGGGTAACTGAGGCTTGGAGGGGTGCAGTGAGCTATTTCAACATTTGTTGATGGTAGAGCTGGGATTTAAACCCAAGGTGACACAGGTCCCTTCTTTCTGAGCAGGGGTAGATTTTACATGAGGGGTACCAGCTGAGTGACGGAAAACAGCCCGAATTTGTTACTGACCCCACTCCCTTCTGGATGAGTGGGCAAGTTGCTCACCACGTTGCAGGGCCATTCTAATCTTCTACCTCCTCCATGGACTTGCTGGGAATCCGGCCAGTGGGAAGGCTTTCGGTAAACTGGAAAAACACCCAGTGCTCAGAAAAGATGATTTATTATTATTATCATCATCCGCATTGTCATCATCATCATCAACATCATCATTGTAAGCTATGAAAGCTCTCATTGCACACAGCCTCCACCCCTTCCCCTCCTCTGGGCCTCAGTTTCCCCTGCCTGAAACCTAAGCTGCTTGGCCCAGCAGATCTCCACGGGGCCTTCCTTCCAGCCTCAGCTGGCTGTTTCTATGACCCATTCATTCAGTCAACAAGTGTTTATTGAGTTCAAGCTGCCTGACATGGTGGGGAAATGGGACCAGCTTCTCCAGAAGGCTCCCTGCCCAGGCTGTTTCAGCCACATATGCAAATTTCCTTGTGTTTTCAAAAGGCAAATTATGGGAAGCATGTTATTCACCATAACACACTCGCCTCATCTCTTCGGGAAGAAGAAAAAAATCTCTTCAACCCCACCAAGAACTAAGCTAACAGAGGACAGAAACCCACCCTTGTTCCTTTGGGCACCTTTCCAGAAGCTCACGTCCCTCCTGAAAGAGGGGAAAGCGTATGCGGCCATGTCTCTCTGGAGCCGCTGTGGACCTCATAAACAACCTGTGTTTGTCCCGGCTCTCTCCATGTGGAGGGGCAGCCATAGCCAAGGGAAAAAACAGCCCTGTTCTGTGCCCAGCTGTCCCCAGAGGGAGGAAAATTGTCCATAAATATTTTTATCTTCATGGTCACCAAGGCGGCTGAGAGGAAGGCTTTGATTCTCCAAGCCCCCAGGTCACTCCCTTCCTCTGGGGACGGGCTGCTCAAAGCTGACCTGGGCGTCCCATCTCCCACCCCCAAATTACAGGTTGCTGCCCATGCCGCCTGCCCCCAGGAGGTGGTGGCATTAGAGGCGGGACCACACTGTACACCAAGGCTGGCCTCAGGGCTGTTGGAATCAGGTCTCCCAGCCAGCTGGTTTCCTGCCGGGAGCTGGGTGGTCAAGGCAAAGGAAGGGAGGACCCAGAGATGGCATTTGGGGTACAGAGAGGGCCGAGGACTGGGGCAGAGAGAGGACCAAGGTTGCCGTTTAGATCTTGAGTTGCCTTGCTTATCAAGGCTCATGCAGAGGTAGTTTGAGAACATCACTGACCCAGAAGTGGTTTACGGCAAAACAGATGCTTGGAGGTCAAAGGACTTTCAAGATCCAAGGGAAAAACGGCTAATGGTGAAATTTCAGACTCCGTGATAGCTACTGACAAACGGCATTGGGGCCAGGAATTCCAACACACGACCCCTAAAATCATCCCTCAGAGAAACCTCCTGTGTCCTCCTGTTCTTCCTGGCTGTAACCTCCTCACCTAACTGAAGACAATTGCTACTTGCTGGAACTTTCTAGAAGGAAACACTGCAGCAAGATGTACGTTAGACATAAGAACTTCAAAGGGTCATCCAAGTGCAAGGTTCTATGATGCCATGGTTCCCACATCACATAAGTCATAAAAGTGTATGCCCGAAATGCTAGACTTCTAATGTTTTTTGATGTCAGGACCGAGACTAAAATCCTGGAATCCGCCCGGGCTGGTGCGGCTCAGTGGATTGAGCGCCGGCCCATGAACCAAAGGGTGGCCAGTTTGATTCCCAGTCAGGGCACATGTCGGGGGTGCGGGCCAGGTCCCTAGTTGGGGGTGCATGAAAGAAACATTGATGTTTCTTTCCCTCTCTCTAAAAATAAATAAATAAAATTTAAAAATCCTGAAATCCTACCTGGCACTGACTTTCGGCTTCTGTGAGTCTATGCTCCTGAGGCTGATTGCTGTGATCCTGCAACTCTGTAGCCTATTTCAGGGCAGACAGGACCTCAACAAGGGGGCATTCATTCCCAGCAGGACTACGTGCAGAGGAGCCCCTCGGGGCTCTGTCCTCTGTCTGTGATGGGCAGCATTCCATGGCCTGGAGGCCCCCTGAGCCCAACTAGCCTCCTGACCTTTCCCTGGCCATACCCTCGCTTGGCACCCGTTTACTCCGGCCCTGCCCCTCCCCACCCACGTCACCAGGTACGGGCAAGGATGCTGCAGCTGCTGGCTTCAAGGCCCCACCCCAGTACACACAGCATCCACGCCCATAGTGCAGAGGGACAGGGAGGTAGTAAATATGTGTCCTCAGGGAATATATCCTCCAACGACTCGGAATTAGAAAAAAAACAGAGAAGGTAGGCTTGTCCCTGGACCCAGTCTTAACTTGTCTCCTCCTGGTTTACCTGACCAGCACCAGAATGGCCATACCTGGGTGGCGGAGGGGTCCCATCAGCCTCAAACCATTGCCTGGGGTCTAGCATCGAGCTGTGTTTGATCCCCATCCCGCCCCTCCTGCCGTCTTGGACGTGCTGGCTGAGGGCTGCTGCCTAAGGTGAATTTGGTCTGGCATCATATCAAGGACAGCTGGGGCTAGGGGGTGAGCGCCAGCCCACCAGGTGTGGCTGCTTCTCAGTGCACAATGGCATATTAGCCAGCCATAAGAAGGAGGGAAATCTTGCCATTTGTGACAACATGAATGAACCTTGAGGGTATTATGCTAAGTGAAGTAAGTCGGACAGAAGAAGGTGATCTTACCGATATGTTGAATCTAAAACAACCAAGAGAATGCATAGAAACAGAAAACAGATTGGTAGTTGCTAGAGGCTGGGGTTAGGGGCTGGGAAAATGGATGAAGGTGGTTAAAAGGTACAAACTTCCAGTTATAAGATGAACAAATTCCAGGGAGGAAAATGCAGCAGGATGACTGCATGGTATATTTGCAAGTTGCAAAGACTGAGTGCATTCTAAAAGTTCTCATCACCCATAAAAAAATTACTATAACTGTGATGTGATAAACTAAATTTACAGTGGTCACCATTTCTCATTATACACCTGTATTAAGTCCTTATGCTGTATACCTTCAACTTATGCAATGTTATATGTTAATTATATTTCAATAAAGATAAGGAAAATAAAAATGTAACAGGGACTGCATCTCCTGGCTGCTTTTTTCCCAGCTGCAGGGGCCAGGCTGGAGCACCCCTCCCCCACCCTCCACCCCGACCACACACACACATACAAATCCATAACCACACACATGCGCGCATAACCTGGCATTCTAGAGGAGAAAGAGAACTGCCCTGCACAGAGGTCGGCTGAGGAGACAATGCGGCAGAGAGTGGGAGCCCACAGGCAGGGAGACCCCTGCAGTCCTGCCTATCACACCTCTGCGGCCTATCTCTAGTCCCTGCCGGCACCCCAAGTGACCCAACCCCATGCGATCAGGTCCCGCTGTGGGCAGTAACTGTCAAGGAAGGAGGGAAAAAGGCAGAGACTGAGGGATGGAGGTAGAAAAAGACAAAGATGGGATTCGAGAGAGACAAACAGAAGGAAAACTGGAAGCAGAAAGAGAGGTGGAGAGAGAGAGAAGCCAGAGAGAAGATGAGTCATACGAAATCGAGAGATAGATGGAGAAAGATAGAAACAGAACAAGACAGACGGCCCTGAGAGAAAATACTTGCATGTTTTGAAGGGAGGAGACACATCACAAGAGGAGAATGAGTGGGAGTCAGATACACTGAGATACAGGTAGGGATGCTAAAGGCAAAATGGAGACACTATGGGCCAAAAAGAGGGAAGAGAACACACACACACACACACACACACACAGAGTCACACACAGGGTCACACGCAGGTGCATCTGCTCACATATAGTCACAGTGAGGCACAGGCACCACAGTCTCACATACACAGTCACACATACCTAGGACAGGCCAGCAGAGGAGCTGGAAGACGCTGGGACAGAACCTCTAGCCAGGAGGGCCCTTCACACCCAGCCAGAGCCTCCATGACTCCCAGGGCCCCTCGGAAGTCCCCAGATACTGCAGAGCCCAGTTAGCTCAGATCACCCCCCTAGGAGACCCCCTGTACCTGCCGTAAGCCCATCTCAAAGGACTGAGAGTTGGGGGCCTCTCTGGTGGATTCCCCGGGGAAGCCAGGTTCTGATAAGCAGGACAGAGGCCTGCCTGACCTACACTGCGGAGCCGGCTTCCTTGCACCTTCCTTCCACTCCCATACCCTGCTCCCCAGCTGCCCTCACTTTCTCCCAGGGCTTATGAATAACCCACACATATGAATCTCTTTCTCCCACTTGTTCCTGGGGAACCTGGTCAAAGACACTCATCCGTCAGCTTCAACTCTTCCTGAAAATAGGGTTAATCAGACTTAACTCTGATTAATTAAGAGCTCTGAGAATTAAGTGAAAGGTGATGTGCAAATCACTTGCTATAGGGCCTGCCGGCATGGATAAATGATTCTTGTCATCACCATCATCACCACGATTATGATCATCACCATGGTCACCACCACCATCATCACCGTCATCACCTCCATGGAGGGCATCGGGAAAGTGGGGAGATAGAGACCAGGTAGCGCCTTCTCTCCACTGTCTCTAGTACTGTGGCTTCCCATGAGCTTCAGGCCCATCTCTCCAGCTCCCTGTAGGTCCTCCCCAGTTGACCCATGAACACCTCAAACTCTGCCTGTCCAGCCCTGACTGGTGTGGCTCGATGGGTTGGGCCTCATCCCATAAAGCAAAAGATTGCTGGTTCGATTCCCAGTCAAGGCACAGGCCTGGGTTTCAGATTTGGTCCCAAATCAGGGCACGTACAAGAGGCAGCCAATTGATGCTCCTCTCTCACATTAAGATTTCTCTCCCTCTCTTTCTCCCTCCCTTTCCCTCTATAAATAAATAACTAAATAAATAATAAAGTTTAAAAAATAATAAGCCTCCACAAAACTGTCACTCCCCCGTACCCCAACTTGTTTGCCCTCCAGTGCTCCCCTCCTAAGGAAGATAAACATTGTGTCACTTACTGACAGAGCCTGGCATAGTGGTGATACTCAATACCTGTTTGCTGAATGAATGAATGAATGAATGAGTGAGTGAATGGGTAGCATCAACGAGGAAGGACAGAACTTGCCTAAGAATGCACCAGGCATGGTGAAAGCAAACACACATGCAGGGCTCTTCTCTCACAGGGTCCCATGGGCAAAGCGGGCAGCAGAAGCTGCTGTGGGTCAGCCTGAAGTAGCATCTGCCCCCATCCCAGGCCCTTGGAGCCTCAGGGAGCAGCACCTACGGAAATAATGGGCAGTACCAGCAGAGGCCCAAGGACACTTACTGACTCTCCTAGGATGCCGGCGACAGGACATTGGGAGCTACCAGCTACTTCCCAGTAATCTGCCCAGGCACTGGACATGAAGGTAGGCGCACTGCTGGAGGGAGGCATCTCCCTCTGTCCAGCTGAAAACCCCCTCCTGGAACCCAGGACTGGAGAGTGCTGGGCCTCTCCCCATTGCCCAGATGGGAAGATGGAGGCACATTGGGCTTGCCTAAGGTCTCCTGTGGCATGAAGCAGTGTTTCATTCATCAAACCCTTCTTCTATTTTCTTTTTTTTTAAAGATTTTATTTATTATTTTTAGAGAATGGGGAAGGGATAGAGGCAGAGAGAGAGAGAGAGACATCAATGTATAGTTGCCTTTCACCTGCCTCCAGCCACAGATCTGGCTGGAGACCTGGCTGGAGACCTGGCTGGAGACCTGGTTAGTTGCCCTGGCTGGGAATCGAACCAGCGACCTTTGGGTTCATAGGCCAGTGCCTTATCCACTGTGCCACCATCCAGGGCTCATTGAGCCTTCTGAAGGCAGAAATAACAGGCACTCGGCCCTTTCTCTACCCCAGGCACCATGCTGGACTCGGGATCAATCCCTAGGTGTAAGTCTTACTAACCCCTTTTAAACATTGGGACAATGTGGCCTAAAAAGGCTAAGCAGCTCACTCAGAGTCACACAGATTCAAGTTCAGGCTGGCAGGCGGCTCCCAGAGTATGTTGAGACTTGCCCTTCGGTCCCTGCAGGTTTGCCCCTTCCCCTGGGGGCCTGGGCACAGGTACCCAGCTGGTGCTGGGTGCTGAGGCTTTCCCTTCCATGGCGCTCACCCACCGGCCCTCAAAGCCCCTTTCATGGGCCTGCTCCACACCCCACTGGGGAGGCCAGACAAAACTGCTAGTGTTGGGATTATTTTTCTATTTCCAGATGGATCTGTTTGCTGGCTCCATCCAGGGCCTCCCATCACCGCGTGGGGGCCAGGGGCCCAGCGCCAGGTTAATATTAGGAGGCAGCAGGGAAAAAAGGCAGCCCAATGCAGCTCCTCACGGAGTTCTGGGCTGTCCTACCAGGGCAGCCCCCGAGGAATCATCCTGGGGCATTTAAAGGGGCCTGGCAGCCCAGCAAGCCATGAGGAAGAAAGAATTATTCTTTACTTCCCTTTAAAAATTTCAAGGAAGCTCTTGAGTGTATCATTTTGGTTTGGGGCCAGCATGGAGTTCCCAGGTGATCTGCAGAGCTGAGCTGCTCTCTTACTCATGCTGAGCTGAGGAAGGTATTTTAAAATCACCCGGGCAGTCATTTCTTCAACATGTACTGAGCACCTTCTATTGTCACAGGAGACACCACACTGAGAGGAGACAGGGGTTTCTGCCCTGGGGAAGCCCCAGGTCTAGCAAGGAGATGGCTGTTGGATAATTGCACATGGGTGGGAATGGCACTCACCACTCTCATTAACTGCTGTGGGAAAGGAGGCCCAGGGCTCAGACAATAGCAGACGTGGGCTTTTTCTCTTTTTTCTTTTTTTTTAAATGATCCGATCTAAATGCCTCATTTCAAAAGAAGAACAGTGCCAAAGAGGAGCAAGACTTTTGGGTACCCAGAAAGTGTACCCAAGCCAGAGCTGTACCCACCCATGTGGTCTGGGCCATGGCAGAACTATATGGACAATGGTGGGATTCTGCCAGCCTTGGCCTTGATCTTGGAATATGTAGATGAGATCAAGGTATAGGGAACTAACTCACTGATCACTTATTCACCAAAGCCAAGTATAAGAGAAGGTTGTCTCCAAAGCTTATTAAATCTGTCTGTTAACAGAAACACAATTCTCTTACTGTTACCAAAAAATCCAATCCAGCCTGAGGAGGGCACGGTCCCATCCCTGCTCATCTTAGTCTCCAGACCCGGGAACAAAATCAACAGACGTGACAAACCAGCGTGCGTCTAGGTGAGAGGAAGGGGCAGGGAGAGACAGGAAGTCCTCTGAAGCCCAGGCACAGTACAAGGAGCATGACCTGAAGCAGAGTCATCCCAGCGGGGAGACAGCTGTGAAGGGCTGTCCTGTGCAAGATGGGCCATGTGTTCTGGGTGGCCTCACGGGGAAGCTCTAGAGGGAGGGTTCAGCCCACGCCGAAAGTGAACTAGTTGAGGTTCAAACCGGAAACTGGGTGTGAAGGGAAGGTGGTTAAAACACAAGTCCTGGGACACAGGGGAGAAGGCCAGGGACAAGGCAGTGCAAGCACAAATCAGTGACTCCTTGGCAGAGACCTGAGGGGAAACTTCTGGCCCGGTCAGTGGATTGGATCAGAATCCAGGGCCAAATGAGGTCTACAGATGTTGTCACACTCAGAATCCTGGCATGAGGCAGCATGCGCCAATGGGGTCAACTGAGAGAGCATTGACTGCTTCAGGCAAGAAGACCGAGTAGCTTATAAATAATAATACCATCGCTACTGATAAAGATTGGAATAGAAGTTCTCAGTGGAAATATTCAAAGCAAGGCACCCACAGGCAAGGGAGCAGGGTTATGGGAAGCAGCCGGGCAGGCGAAGC
Source organism: Noctilio leporinus (assembly GCA_004026585.1). Classification (NCBI taxonomy): domain Eukaryota; kingdom Metazoa; phylum Chordata; class Mammalia; order Chiroptera; family Noctilionidae; genus Noctilio; species Noctilio leporinus. The sequence goes on from PVIW01000119.1 coordinate 622,685, forward strand.
ATCCTGAGGCTGGTGGCTGTGAAGAGCCCCTGTCATCCCAGTTTGAAGGGACAAGGGGAAGGAATGAGTTGGTGGAGCCAGGCAGAAGCTGCAGCCTTAGGAAAACACACATCACCAGAGCTAGAGCAGGGAAGGGCAGGGCAGGGCCGTGGACACCCCAGCCTCTCTCCCTCCTGCCCTCCAGGGAACTGGTTCCTCCCACAGAACAAACCGATTTGGAAGTTACGGAGCCAGGGAGCAAGGTGAGGCTGTCCGACCTAGAGAGGTGGGCCTCCTGGGGCAGAGAGTAGGTGAGGGCACCTGAGAGGGGGAGAAGAATAAGAGAAGATGTGTTGTAATTGGTTGTCCAAATATGTCCACTTTTAAAAAAATTGCCTTGAGTGGATAGGCCTGCAATTTCCACTGAGTCACAGCAATTCCAACTGACAGTTCAGCTGGCACCGTGTGTACATGTGCTCCCAGCTGGCCTTTGTGGTCATTCGAGTTTGTGACCCCAGGAAGATAAACTCACAGGTAACTTTCAAGCCTCTGATTTTTGTGACTCTCAGAAACTTAGCTGAAAAGAAGAGGGTCACTTGTGCAATGTGCTGGGGCCCAGCTAGGGTCTGGGGACCCCAGGATGGTCAAGGCAGGCCTGTTTTCAACCTCAGGGAGCTTACAGTCTAATAGGGAGACATGAATTGATTTGGGGAGCAAATACAGGGTCAGGCAGTGTAATTAGGGCAGTCAGGGGAGGCCCCTCTGAGCAGGTAACTTGTAGAGAGCCTGGGTGACACAAGGAAGCAGACAGAGTAGAGATTTCCAAGGAAGGGAAAACCAGAGGTGAAAATGAGGCCACCAGCTAACCAGACAATTCTAGTCCATGTGACAAATGGTCCTTACGGGCCCAAAGGGCTGTGGGGACACGGATGAGAACCCTGAACCCAGCCTGAGAAGGTTCCAGAAGGAAGGGATGAGTGAGCAGAGGGCTAATGATTAGAACGACTATGGCCCACCTTGGAGAGCATGGCAACCCCTCTCATGTACGCCTCAGTCCCCAGAGAAATGAAGACTGGTCCATGCACTTCTCAGTCTGGCCCTGCTGGGTTCGGGGACCCCCTTGTCACCCACCCCTATAGGCCCAAGCAGGCCTTGGTTAAGGCCACTGCTTTCCAAGCCTCAAGTCAGCTTTCTTTTTGTGACCCCTGTGGCCCGCCCTTTTCTGGCAAAGATGCTTTCATGGGCTTCACTAGATAAAGGGTTACCTAATTAACCGAGGGCTGACAACTGCACTTTCTCATCGAGGTAAAGAGAGCCCGTGGGAACCAAAGGAAGCAGTGTGCGCACAGGGCACAGGCCTCTAGAGCAAGCTGGGTACCCCAGGCCTGCCAGCCACCCACCTTTCTGGGCCCAAGCAAAGCTTTTTTCCCTCTACAGATGCAGCCGGGGAAGCGGGAGGAGGCCCCAGGAGAAAGCAGGGGAAAGCCTTCCTCTGGTCCCTGGGATCAGCCCAGGGATTCCCAGATTCCAGCCCCAACTCGTGATTTGGCATGCAGAAGATGCTCAACAGATATTCCTGGAATAAAGGAGAGAAGGGGAGAGAGAGAGAGAGAGAGAGAGAGAGAGAGAGAGAGAGAGAGAGAGAGAGAGAAAAGAGATGAAAAAGGAAGGGAGAGGGAGGGAGAGAGGAAGAGAGGACGGAAGGGAAAAATAAAGACAGAAGTTTTTTTTTCTCTGATACATAACAAAGATGATTAAAAACACAGGTTCATGTTTCTAAAGTCTTGGGTTCAAATCTTCGTTCAGCCTTCACTAATTTACTGTAAGTCATTTCACCTTTCTGAGGCTCAGTTTTCTCATCCGTAAAAGGGGATAATCATACCAACCTTAGAGAATTGCTGAGCTGGTGAAATAGGATGGTTTCCAAAAAGGGCCAATGAAGATGACAATGTTGATGAAGGTGGTGGTCATGAAGATGATGGTGGGTAGCATGTCTAAGTCTGCAGCCCATTCGAGGTATTGTTCCAAGACCACTCTAAAAATCAGTGTTTTTCTCCTCAAAACAACTCAGAGAAACTGAGGCACAGAGAGGTTAAGGAATTGGCCCAAAGCCACACCGTTGATGAGCCACAGAGCATGAATTCAAGCCTAGGCAATGCGGTGCTGAGCTTTCGCTCAAGCTGCACCCTGCAAAGCCTGGCACATAGTAGGAGCTCATTTAAGGGGCAAGCCATCTGCCTACTGGGTGGTGACCACCTCAATGGCCGGGGCTGCCGGTTCCTGCCACTAGGTTCCTACCACCAGGCTGGGCCCCTAGGACTGTTGCGTGGGCCGGTGTGGCCCAATAAAAGTGTCCCTCTTGTCATGTCCTTTGATGGCATGAGGGTGCTCTGAGGTCAGGCTGCCTGGAGTTGAATCCTGGCACCACCATTTACTGGTCCCAGGCCTTAGTTTCCCTGACTGTCACAGGGAAGAATGAGAGTGCCCATGTCACATGACCCTGTGACTGCGATCAGGGTGTACAATGCTGAGCAGAGTTGCAGGTGAGAGCTCAATGAATGTTCGCCATCATTATTACCATTATTATTTTTTATCCTTCTTCTGTACTCCAGCCCAGCTTCCCCATAAGACCCTGGCTTTACAGGGGATCAGGCCACCTTCCCGGGCAAAGAACAGGTTAATCAGACTCTTTCTAGTGACAAGTAACTTAACTCCCATCTTAGATGCAGAGGCGGAGGCCAAGGCAGAGGTGAGGCCGGAATTCGAGATTGGCCCTGGGCCACGTGCTCCCCAGCTGAAAGGCCGAAGCTTTCACCCCGGCTCCTTTCTTCCCCCGCCTCCCAGAGCAGTGGTCATAGATATGGGGAAACAAGATCAGCCTCAAGTGGGGCTGGGCTGGGGTGGCTGTTGGGAGTGGGCAGGCCGAGCAGGTGTAATGCAACCCTCTCCGTGTCCCTCCCAGACAACACTGAATCTGCCCTTTGACTCCTCCAGAGGCGCAGAGAGGTTAAGGTTCTGGGCCAGTATCACACAGCTTAACTGAAAGCCGGTTGGACTTTCTGATCCTGGAAGTCCCTAACTATACAACTCTGTATAAAACCCAGCCCAAGGTCACTTCTTGGGGAATGGTGGGCAATGATGAGGGTCCTTGGAGCTTTTCACGTGAGTCTTGGACGGGGGAGTGAGGCCAGAGACTCCAGTATCGGTGGGGGGTGGAGAGGGGTAGTGAGCCTCGGGCAGCAGGATCGGGTACCAGGTCCCGCTCCTTGGCTCCCTGGGGAGAATCAGGTGCTTGGAGGAGGGAGGAAGGCCCGGATGCCAGGCATGGAAGGCACTGGAAAGGCATTTCTCTAGCACAGGCCAAGGGCTCTCCTAGCTCTATCCCATTTCTCCTGGTGCCGCGCTTCTCTCTGGCTCTGTCTTGTGGTCTCTTTTTCTCTGCCTCTCACTGACTCTTTCTGTGTTCCTCTCTCTATAGGTCCCTTTGTCTCTATATCCTGGTTTCCCTGTTCCTGCCCCACTTTAGTTTCTTGCTAGTCTCTCTCTCTACATATCTCTTTCCGTCTCTTTGGCTCCAACTCTGCATTTCTGTCTGTCCACGCTTCTCTTTCCCTCCTTCCTTCTGCCTCTCCCCACCACACACAGCTCTGCCTCCTCCTCTGCCTTCCCTCTGTCCCATTACCCCACTCACCTGGAAGGAGATAACAGATCTGGGGTAGGAGAGTGACTCCAGGGTTGGGAGACCGGCCTAGAGGCCTGGAGGAGGGGAGAGCAGGGCAGAGGACCAGGGGCCACTGCAAAAGCTCAGGGGGGAGATGGCAGGTGCTGGGCCCCGGGAAGGCGGCGAGGTGGAGAGGAGGGGCAGCTATGGGAAAGGCTATAGAGCAGGGAGCCCTGGTGATGCTGCAGGCTTGGGAGATGGGCCAGCAGTTGGGAAAATGTCCAGGAGAAAGAGGAGGAAGGGACCTCAGCATGAGCATGTCAGGGGGTCGGTTAGGCTGAATCGCAGGTCCGATGGGGAGGATGGAACGGGCGGGGCAAGAAGCTGCAGCTGCTGAGAACCGGGGTCGAGGCTGGGACCCACATGGGGAAAGCCTTGAAGGCGAACTGAGCCTGGACTCCAGCCCAGGGAGCAGTGGCTTTATTTGTTAAGATTTTATTTAGTTAGTTTTAGAGAGAGGGAAGGGAGCCAGAAAAAGGGAGAGGAACATGCGAGATACAGCAATAGGTAGCTTCTCGCACACCCCCAAATGGGGACGGAGCCAGCAACCCAGGCATGTGCCCTGACTGGGAACCCAAAAGGCCACGCTTTGCTTTGCAGGCCGGCACTCAGTCCACGGAGCCACACCAGCCAGGGCAGCTTTCTGTGGGAACATGCTGAAACTCCAGAATTCTCCCCTGACCAAAGTGCGTGCCCAACGTGTGGTACCCTCGTCAAGGCTGCTGCGAATCCTCGAAAGTTCTTTTGTGAGCCACCGATACCTCAGGATGCGAAACTGGTTCCAGGCCCTGGGGAGCCATGGATGGTTTTTGAGCTGAGGAGATGGCAGACGTGGAGCTGCACTTTCGGAAGGTGACGCTGAAGAGGTGTGGCCTCCGTCGCTGGGCAGGAGCAGCCTGGCCCAGCAGACCCAGGGCCTCTCCGTGTCCCTGCTTCCTAGAGACCCTGTGAGGCTCCAGGAATACAGGGGAATGGCTGCAGCTCAGGACACCCAGGCTCAGAGGAGGGGGCGGAGGCCCTATTCTGGATGCTGCTCGGGACACTTGTCAGTCCCGAGTGCCTGAGCCTGGCCCGAGAGGATAGGCAGGTGATCAGCCTGGCGGCCTGAGACAGTAGCCCCACCCTGACAGTCCTGCCCTGGCTAATTCCTCCTTGCCACCCACCCACTCTCCCACCTCCTGTCCTGTATGCTCTGTGCCAAGTGTCTACCTCCTCAGACCACGCCCTTCAGGCAGGGAACAACCCAGCCCAGGGCCTGCCCTCAGCCAGAGAGCCAGGCCGGCCTGGAGTCCGCAGCTGGAGCCTCAGTTGTCTGACCCAGCACTGTTGTACAGAAGGGTAGCCTGGGTCCTGGAGGGTGGTGAGACTCCCCATGGTTCAGCACGTGGTGACCCAGGCAGGCCATGAGGCTTTCAGCCCTGGGCTCCTCTGCCCTCCAGCTCCTGCATGTGGCCTCCTCACCTGAAACACCTGGGTCCCGCCCCTGTCACACCTTCCACTTGGGCCGCCCTGGCCAGTTGGAGCAGAGCTCACTTCTGTGTAGCAGTTACCACTCGTAAGTGCTTACGGCATGTGCCAGTCGCTTGGTATCATGCCTTCTTCCTAGTGATCCGACATGTGGGTGATGATGTTACCCCACTGTGCAGATGAGGAGCTGAGGGTCAGAGGAGTTAAATAACTTGCCCTGCTAGTAGCTGACAGAGCCAAGATAGGGGCCCAGGTGCACGAAGTTGCAAAGTTCCTGCCTTTCTCCTATACCACATCCCTTGCTCTGCCTGTCATACAAAAGGGGCATCGAACGGGTCTGCCTGGAGGCTTGGGAGACCTAGGAATCTGTCCCCAAATCCACCCAACATTCAGGCACCCACCTGGCTCCCAGAAGACCAGCTAGGGATCAGCTTTAGCAGGTGGGGGAATGGGAGGAGGCTCAGCAGCTCCCTTTCCTTTGGCAGAACCACAAGGGAGCAGTAGACACTTGGTCTCCTGGGTTCTCGTTCTGCCATTGACTTGCTGTGTGATGGTGGCCTCATCAACTGCCCCCTCCGGCTGCGCCTCTGCCTCCCCCTCTCAACCTGCGGGAGCCGGGCGTCTGCCTCCCGGACGGATCTGCCAGCCAAGTGCTTGCAATTCTTTGGCTGAAGGGAGATGTCTTGGTGCTCTCCGGGCAGAAGCTTTGCCAAGCTAAGGGTTTGGCATGCCATCTTTGCCTGCTCTGTTCGAGGGTGACTGTCTTATTCCAACAAGGAGCCACCCCCAGGGTGGCCCACTCCAAACCCCAGTGACTCACTTACGGAGTGAGGGGCAGGCAGGCAGGAGCTGCCTCTGTGGCTCTTGGCATCCGACGGAGCCCACGGGCCCACGAGCCCACGCCAGGCGGGAACTTGTGTCAACCGCTGGCTCCTGTAAATCGCAGGGCTAGGACAAGGTGGGACAGTCGGCAGCCCTTGGGGAGAAAGCGCAGCCTGTGTGCTCTGGGGAGGTGACCCCGGGGGACCCTGGGCCACTCCTCCGGGGCGTTAATGAGCGCTCCATCTGGTGCCATCCTTAACCACTAGCTGACGCTGACACAGCATTTCAGAGGGCAGAGAGAGAGAGAGAGAGAGTTTTAAGGCTAGCAAAGGCTCAGTTTTTCCGATCCGGAAAAATTCGTTCAAAGAAGGGAAAATTGAGGATGAGGAGCTGAAGATTGCCTGACTTATGTGGCTTCAGTCTGTACCTCGAATGGCTCACAGAAGACTCTCTCCCTTGATGTCTAACTGGGGAAAGCCAGTCTCAAAGAAGGCTGGGCTCTGCGGGGAGGGCCGTGGCAGGGCTAGAATAGAAACGCGACCTTTCACTTCCCAGAGCAAAGCTTTGACCATTTGGCCCTCCTGCGTCCCTTGGCCAGGGGCCAGCTCTGCCTTTGGCCAGTTTGGAACATGCACCCTGATAACTCTGACCCTGATTTGGACGCAGGACCATCACATCTCTGAGACCACAGCATCACAGATACTTTTACTAGGAGGTGCCCCAGCACAGCACACAGAGCGCCTGCCCTCAGGAGGGTTATCATCCTCTGAAGGAGTTAAGACAGGAAATCAGAAAGATAAAAATGACCGATGCTGACTTGGTACTTACTTTTATGCACCAGGCAGAGTTCTGTTCTAAGGGCTTTTCGTGTTTTAACTCAGTTCATCCTCATGACCTATAAAATATTGTCATCCCTGTTATGCAGATGCACCCTAGGTGATGTACCTTCCCCTCTATCACACAACTAGAAAATTGCGTAGAAGGGAAGCCTGGTGTTTGAGTCCATAGCTCTTGGGTGGCAAGTATTAGTACCTCCTCTGTGCCAAGCACCATCCTCAGCACTGGGGATCCAGTGGTGGAAAGAATGGATGAGGAGGCTACCCTCAAGAAATGTGTTATTCTTTCTTCATTCACTCATCCATTTATTCATCTTTTCATCCATCCATCCATCCATCCATCCTTCTATCATCCATCCGTTCATCCATCCATCCATCATCCACTCATCAACCATCCATCCACTCATCATCCATCATCCATCCTTTCATTCATCCATGATCCATTCATCATCTATCCATCACCCATCTGTGTCTGGCTTTACTCACTGTTGTACCCCCCAGCCTCAACATAGTACCTGACACATCAGCCCTGAACCAGTATGTGCTGAAGAAATGAAAAAATGGAGATAGATTTGGGTCCTGGCCAACAGCGCTGCGTCGGAGTCCCTTACCCTCTCCCCCTCCCAGAGTGTGGGGTCGTGAACACTGCCATGCTCACCTCCCAGGTTTCTTGGGAGGCTCTGGTGGTGAGGAGGCAAACGGTAAAGGGCTGTGGAGACGGAGTCGGCATGGGGCAGCCGAGCTGCTGGAGGCAGGAGGCGCCGCGGTCTGCAGAGCCGCGTCTCTCTCAGGCCTGGCTGGTGCGACCTGTCAGACACTTCCCCTCCGCCTGCCAAGAGGCCCAGAAAGGAAAGGAAATTGACATTTAATGAGCACCCACCATGCGCCAGGACCTTCGCGCACTTTAACCCTCTATTCTCTTTTTCTGGTCAAACAAGGGAAGCCCAGAGAGGTCCAGCTATGGCCCAAGGTCACACAGCCAGCGAGGAGCAGAGCCCATTGAACCCTGATCTGTGAGCCCCAAAACCTGTGCTGACAGTATCCCACACCACCTCCTCTTACTCCTCTTACAGGGATGCTGCCGCCTGTCTGCTTTCCAAATCTTAAGTCTCCACTGTTCAAGGTTGCACAGCAAGCGCCTGGCAGAACTTTTTAAAAAGTGTTTCCATTTAGTTTTTGCATTGATTGTTTCCTTTTTGCTTTATAGGAATTTCCCCCCTTTTTATTTGCAGAGAAAAGCCAATATAAATGTTCTCCCGGCGCACAGGTTAACCCTTGTCTGACAGGCAGATTCGGAGCAGCCAATTTGGGAGGAGATGGCCGGTCAGCTTCTTGCCGCAGCTTCAGCTCCCCGCGGGGCCTTTTCTCGGACCCTCGTGATAGTTCACACACTGGTGTGGTGGTGCTGCCTCAGGTTCTCCGTCGGGGAAGCCCCGGACTCCCAGTTATCAGCTTCCTGTGACCCTCGGCACAAGGCGGGCTTCTAGGACCCAAGGGGAAACCACCCTTTGAATCTGAGAGCCCAGGGAACAGGCTTCCTGGAGACACACTACCCTGTGCCACAGGCTGGGACAGAAAAAGAAATGGCCATAGCCACGGTTGCCGGGCCACCCACCGAGAACCTGGCACAGCACTGAGCTCCTCCTCAACATCCACTCACTGAGTTTCCTAAATGGGAGGGGCAGGTCTTGCTGACCCCATTTTACAATGGAAAGGAGAACTGAGGCTCAGAGAGGCCAAGTCACCGATAGGAGGCCACAGAGCTGGCCAGGGGGCGAACTGGATAAGACAGGACCCTTGCTTCTCAATTGCTTTAAGTGCAGGGCTGAAAATAAGACATTGTGCATTATGAAATGACAAAGCACCTTCTCTGTGCCAGGCTCCATCTTCCATCCTGGGGACCCAACCTAACCAGAAAATGGTGGAAGCAAGTTCCAATTCTGCTCAAGACTTGCTGAATGGCCCAGAGTTGGTTATCCTCTTTCTGCGATGCCAGAACTTGCCCGACGTGACATGAGGCGGTTGAATGCCTGTCTTTTCTGCTCTTTTTTACATCTTGATTGGATGGCAATTTGTAAAGTAGAACTCGGGGAGTGAGAGAAGACAGCCGAGGTTTGTGGGTCAGCAGCACATTATGGCTGAGAGTTACTGGGAGGTCCTCATCCTGCCACCCAGTGCCCCCATGACCCGCACCCAGAGGAGCAAGATTCATGGGGAAGTTCAGGTATGCAAGGGCTAAACCACCTCTTCAGCCTTGTTCCACTCCTGGCCTGCACCCCCAGGTGGGGGGCTGAGTAGAGGAGTGGCAAGCCATGGGCCAGACACCAAGGGGAGAAAAGGATGCCACCAGGCCTTCCACGCCAGTGTGCAGGATTCTCTGAGACCCCCTATAAGCCCTGGCCCTGGGCAGACCCTCATCCCAAGGCCCAGCACCCAGTGCCCCCAGCCCCAGCCCCTCAGCACAGCGTCTGTAATTGGCTCCAGCACCAGCAGGCCGGCCATTTAAGGCTCCACCTCAGCCCTTTAAATTCTATTTTTTCAAACCACATTCTTGAACTTGGCAGATAACATGGCAGCCCGACAAGAGCCCTATTTACTCGGAGAGCCGTGAATGGGCCCTTTATAACAAGCTTCATTAATATTTCTACCTATTGGCCAGCTCTCCATTTCCTCCCCCTATACAAACAGATTCTCCACACAGAAAGACTTTTCAAATGCTCTTGTTGACTTTCCCCAAACAGGGAGAGCAGCCGGCCTGGCCAGGGTGTGTGAGTGTGTGTGCAGGGGAGGGGGTGGCCGGGCTCACGCCCGCCCAGCCTGGTGCAGGAAGGAAAGAGGCCCGCTATTCACGGCAGGGGCGGGCAGGCTGGGTGAGTTCAGGTATGCCGCCTCACAAAGCCACACTGAGCCCAGCCTGTGCTGTGAATCCCAGGATCCTCTCCTTCCTTCTCAGCCCCTGCTGCCTGGCCAGGTGATCCTGGGCCAGTCCCTTACTCACTCTGGGCCTCACTGTTCTCCTTCATCAGTTGGGTCTGTATCTTGCTCCTCAAAGTGTGGTCCACGCACCACCAGCAGCATCATTGCCCCAGAGCTTGGACAATGTGCAGACTCTCTGTCCAGATTATCAGTATCTGAACCTGTGTCCTAGGATCTGAACCTGACACGTGCACGGTAAGGTCTCAGAGGCCTCGGATCTACAGCACGTGCCCTTCCACCAACACCAGGGCTGATCTGTGGCTCAAAGGCCCTTACGGACCTTGGACATCATGGAGAAGGCAGACACCAAGGCTGTTTGGCTCCCTGCTCTGTGACCACAGGCCTGGCCCATGGCTGGGGCGCAGGAAATGAGCAAGCAGAAAAGAGCACTGTCAAAGTCTACAGCCTTGTGCTCAAGCTGGAAATTTTTCCTTTGCAGCATACGAGAACTGCGAAGAACCGCCTACCTGGTCGTTCGGGAGGCCACGTGGCATGAGGGGGAACCTTCTAACATCACAGTGGATAATGGGATGAGCAGCCAGTGCTTTGGAGATATGCAAGCAGGAATTGGAGGACCCATGGGGAGAGTTAAAGAAAGCATGGAGCCCCACGTGTGCCTCTGGGCCGTGGAAGAAGCAGTGCAAGGAACGGGCAGGCAACACTAAGCAAGGGGCATCGAGGTGCCTTAGGAAAGAGGCGGAGCCAACATGGGCAATTGCCTTCGCTTCCCGTACTTGTGCACGTGATAAGCATTTGTTCTAGGTGCCCGGCCCCCTGCTGGACCTTGGGGACACCGTGGTCAACAAAGTAGACTTTGTCCTTGCTCTCCCAGGGGAGAGAGACAATCAGCATAAAAATAAATGGAAATACCGGTACAGATGCTGGGGAGGATGCGGAGGAGGGTAACAGACAAGATTACGTGTATGAGGATGGGGCCCACCTGTTCGTCAGGAGCTTTAGGAAAGACATCTTTGAAAGGTGGCTTTTTAAACTCAAGCCTGAGGACAGAGGAGGCAACATTGTGAGGAACTAAAGGAAAGGCACCCTGGGCAGTGGGAATGGCCCATGCAAAGGTCGTGAGGCAGGAAAAGCTTGATTGATTCTTTCAAAGGGGGTCAGTGTGGCAACAGCTTTCTCGAGGAGTAAGGGGTGGTACTTTCTATCTTGCAGACCAGCTAGGAGGGAGGATTGCACAAGGGAAGTGCGCAGAGCATAATGTGTTTGCTCTTAACTGATCCTCAGGCCCCTGTGGCTGTGTTAAGCCCCTATTGGGACCACTGTCTGCTCTTTCCTTCTCTCAGGAGCAGCAGGCAGTGCCTCAGCTTGGGCCACAGCCCAGCACAGGACCAGCTAAGCTGGAGGGGGCTGAATGAGCTGCCTGTGTGCATCTTGGCTACCTATATCTTACCTTTTTGGGGAGGGGGTGGCTTGCCCTCCCCTGGGAAACCTGCCCAGCCTTGGCTAGCCTAGGCCACGGCTTGGACAGAAATCCCTGACCCCCTGCCTAGGCCTCAGCAGCTGAAGGCCAGGCTCTCTTGGGAGCATAGAACCCTCTAACCAGCCCACACCCCACTCCCTGGCCAGCCCTTAAGTACCAGGCTGGAAATAACCAGCTGTCTCCACCCCTTGGGTCTGAGGGCTTGCCCACCACAGGGGCTGAGGTGGCTGGACAGAGCAAGGCAGGAGAACTGTCCCAAGAGAGGCTCCCTGGATTCTTCCAGCTAGTTCAGGCTTCGGGGGTTAGGATGGGTTGGTTCAAATCCTGGATTTGCCACTGACTCCCCAGGAGCCCTTCCAAAGCTGCCTTAACCCTTTAAGCTCAATCTCTTTATCTACGTAATGGAGTGGATCACTTCCTCCCAGGGTTAATGTGTGAGTTTTGTCAAGTACAATGCACACGGAAGAGTCTGTGGTTGTGGTGGACATTTCATGTTGGGTTCAAGGTCATGAAAAGACAGTTCTGGCACACAGAAGATGGAAGAAAATATTTAACGTTTATGGTGTATTACGCTTTATTATTTCAAGAAAGGTAAAAACACAAGGCACTGACCTGCGAACCCAAAGGTCACTGGTTCGATTCCCAGCCAGGGCACATAACCAGGCTACAAGTCAGGTCTCCAACAAGGTCCATAGCTGGAGGCAGGTGAAAGGCAACCATACATTGATGTTTCTCTCTCTTTCTTCCTTCCTCCTTGCCCTTCTCTCTAAAAAATAATGAATAAAATCTTTTAAAAAAGAAAGATAAAAATGCAATGAAACACAAAGAATGATTTGTGCAGTATACATGAGTTCTATCCCGAAGGTATAGTCTGTGCAAACTGTTTTATTAGATTGACATTGGCTTGATACTTTCAGGTCAGACCTCGTATGCAGAAGGTGCGGTGACTGATCAAATGTGTCAAAAGTGGTTTGCGAAGCTTCTTGGTACTATTGACCTTTTGGCCAAGTCATTCTTTGCTGTGAGGCTGTTTTACATGTTGGAAGATGGTTAGCAGCACCCCTGGCCTCTACCCACTAGAAGCCAATAGTGGGCTATAACCAACATACTCAAAATATCAAATCAATTAAGTTATTGGTGAAGAAAAACAATGTGTCTCATATTTTACAGAATAAACTAAACGGACTTTCTGGCCAACCCAATATAATCAACAATGTTGGCTGCTATGAGAAGTAAAAGTAAGTAAGTAGTTCATCATTGTAGTGGTGGCAGTGGTAAAATACTACGAGTACTAGGAGTAGCAGTCATAGTGAGGATGTTAGTAGTCTAAGTTACAGCAGTAAGAGCAGTAGAGGTACCACTAGAAGTACTGGTGGTGGTAGTCATAATAAGAAGTACTAATAGTAATACAGTGGTAGAAGTACTAGTGGTAGCGGTAGAAGTACTAGTGGCAGCAGTAGAAGTACTAGTTGTAACAGTAAATGGTGGTAGTGAAACTGAAAAAGTTGGTGTCCCTGCTGCCTGTCATGTACCAGAACCAATAAGTAGAGTCAAGGATGGAATCTTTATGGGTGCTTTATTCAGATGTCAGTGATCTGAGAAGAGGGTGGGTTATGTACCCTAAAATCCATCTTAACATCTCATCTCGGGCTAACCTTTCCATAAGGAGAAGGAAAGGTCAGGTGAGGGGTTTGGGGAAAGGTTAATCAGATGAGAGTTGTGGCCTAGCAGCAATTTTCCTAGTACAGTCACACCTCAGTACTCATCAGCTTCAGAATTCATCAAGCCCTGCACTCATCACATTTTGTTAAAAGTGCATTGTATTAATTATGTTATTACAGTTGTCCCAATTTCCCCCCTTTGCCCCCTCCTGTGTGGTACCCCCCATTCCCTCCAGCAATCCCTCCTTTAGTTCATGTTCATGGGTCATGCATATGAGTTCTTCGTCTTCTCCATTTTCTATACTATTCTTTTTTTTTTTTAATTTTATTCTATACTATTCTTAACATCCCTGCGTCTATTTGTTCCTACCAATTATGCTTCTTTTTTTTTTTAAAGATTTTTTTATTTCATTATTTTTAGAAAGAAGGGAAGAGAGAGAGGCAGAGAGGGAGAGAGACATCAATGTATGGTTGCTTTTCACCTGCCTCCAGCCACAGACCTGACTGGAGACCTGGTTTGCAACCTTGTTAAGTGCCCTGGCTGGGAATCGAACCTGCGACCTTTGGGTTCACAGGCCGGCACCTTATCCACTGTGCTACCAGCCAGGGCCAATTATGCTTCTTAATCCCTGCATCTTTTCCTCCATCCTTCCCTTTCCTAGCTGATAAAATTCACGACTATTAACAACTGAATCTAAAAAACAAACCAAGCAACCAGAACTGGGCTCATCACATTTCAACAAGAAAACATGTTTTAGTACTTGGCACTTGCTCAGGATTCAACACATTTGCTAGAACTTGTAGCCAAAGGGATACCCTGAAAGGGAGAATACTTCATCACCCATTGCCTGTTCAGCACTTATCAAGAGCTCTGGAATGAATTGATGGACTAATGAGGAGTACAGAGTACCAGTACAAGGTACCACTGTATTTCTTTATCTGCTGATCAGCCAGGTTCTTCTCTGGAGCACAATGGCTCAGATACCATCTCGAAGGCTTGCAGACCCCCTGGGGCACAAAGGCTGCATTGCTTGTGAACCTCCTGGAGTCAGTAGGTCATGCATTCCAGTTCCTGGAATAACAGCTTTCCACATGCATTAATCACTTCAGCCTATCAATTATAACTGAAGCTAAAATCTTTAACTCTTGAGTTCCCCTATCAGTAGCCATAGTAGTAGCAGCAGACATATTAGTACGATTGATAGTAGTAATAGCAGTGCCAGAGTGGGCATATGTCAGGGGAGAGGTAAAGTAATCTAGTCCCTTTTCTTTCCGGGGGAAGGACACAGGCTCCTTTGCAAATTGGAAAGAAAAGAGGTCCAGACAGATGGGGTTAAAATGAAGAGTTCAGAGCCCTAGAAATGGGTGCTAATCAAATCCTCGTAGGCTTGGTGAGAGAAATGACTGTCAGGAACAGGGTCTTAGAGTTGCAGGGGCTGTGTCCCTTCTTCCAATTTCTCCCAGGGAGACAGGGGTGGTGTTTTCTCCCAGAAATCCCAGAGTCGTGGAGCAGGCAGGGTATTAGGTGTCTCTGGTCCCCACCCTCCCCAATCACATTTGGGAACATGGATGCTCTGGGTCCGGGAGCTGGGAAACATGCTTCCAGCCGTTGCCTGGAGACCAGCTCACAGGGTATAGGCTGCTGTGGAAGCTCCAGCCTTGTGTTCTGGTTCTTAGCTGCCTAAGGGGCGAGTCAGCAGTGGGGTCTGGCACCTACCCAGGCTCAGAAACTCAGTGTCCTCCTTGCTGATGAGGTGGGTGGTTTTCCTGGGACAAGCCAGAATAATTAATCTCAGGAGGGGACTTTAGGGAATCCCTAGGCCCTGCTCCTCCAGAAGCATGAATGAAGACAAGCTCCTTGCCAGGACCATTCCCCAGGCCTCTGTGGAAGGTTTTGGCTTAGGGCAGTTCAGAGTATGATCGTACCAGTCTTCCTGGTTTTCCAGCCTACCAAACAACAGCTTGCTCTTTAACTTGTCCCACCTCTGGCCCTTATGCTGTTTGCTTTGAATGAAATGCTCTTCTCCCTTGTTCCTACCTCAATTCCTTCCCATCTCTTAAAACCTTTCTTACTGCTACCTCCTCCAGGAAGCCTTCCCAGATTTCCTAGCCCTTGGTCTCTGGCCAGAATTTCCTTTCCTGGACTGTGCTCACACGACATTTGGTTTCAGCTGCTACAAGCAGTTCATTTGAACAGATATGACCTTATCCACTGATTATCACTGCCTTCAGAGAACTTAAGAGTTCTCTGAGCAAACAAATGTTCATGCCCCCACACCTCAACCCAGCCAACTGGATTAAAGTCATGGGGCTGGTAGGTGGGAAGCCCTCGGAGGAGGGCTTCCATCCAAATCCAGGAGGGTTTCCTGGGAGAGATGTAGCCACTCTGTGTTCACAACCAAACATCACAACGGGTTGTTAGTACCCAGTTTGTGACCCAGCCATAGTGGGTGCTTCAGGTATGCTTAATCAACATTCCAATTGAATGAGCAGCTGCTTTCCCCCATTGGACAGCTTACTGTCACCTGTGTGGAAGAAAAATCTGGAAAACTCTTCATGAATCCTATGGTCCCTGCAGGCAGGGACTCTGTGCAGCTCTGCACTCTTCAGCCTGTGATTTCTCAGTGGATCCCAAAGTAGAAATGACCAGAGGGATCCTGGGGATCACCGTGAAAAAGCTCATCAGAAGGGTGGGTGTACTAGGAAAAGCAGGCAGTAGGTCTCAAAATGCCCATCAAGATCATAGAAATCCCTACCAGAATACAGCCCCAGTCACACACTGGATCAGATGAGTTTGGTCATCAGGAAAAATTGGAAGCCAAAGTCATCAATCAACCTTGGTTGTGCAGCAGATCTGCCCGGGGAGCTTTAAGACACTGATACCTTGCCCCCAACCCCCCAAACCAATTAATCGGAATCCCTGGAGGCACAGTCTGGAGACACTCCCCGCCTCTGCCATCCTGATGCCAAGAGGTGGGGCACCACTGCCTTAAAGTATCGCTCAACATTCCCCTGGGAAGAGGGCAGGGTGCTGTGAAAGCCGATATGGAAGCACATGTCAACAGAGATGGTTAAACTAAGGCAAGTGTGCACTTAAATAAGGCCAACTTCAGTGATCCAAGCTCAGTGTTGCAGAACAGCTTATAGAAAAGGGCTGCAGAGTGTAGAGGATGAAACACAGGTTTGGGCGATGGTCAGATTCCCACATCACTTAGTGGGTACATAACCTCAGGTAGGTTACAGAACCTCTCTGAGCCTCAGTTTTTGCATCTGTAAAATGGGGACCATCGTAGCATCAGTCCCAGAGGTTTGCCTTTAAAATGTATTAAAATGAAGCAGGAGAAGTGCCCAAGTGTTCAATAAATATTAATTCCCATCATTCTGACTCAAAAGATTCTAGACACATGAGGCATCATTGTGCAAGAGAGGGCCCTTCATGCCCTTTAACACTCTTACACACTAACATTACTGTTTTTAGAGGAAACGATTCAGCTCATAGGTAAGTCATTGCAGGGTGAACAGTGGGTAGACTGACTCAGAGGAAAGCCACTTGTTTCTAGGGAGAAGAGCTGAGGTCCTGGCAACAACAGGGAGTTTCAACAACCTTGAGTCCTTTGATTTCACAACCACCCATAGAGGCTCATCTTCACCAAAAGATAAACATGGCTTTGGGGCACTTCATTTCCTCTCGTAGGGACCTTCCTGCCTTCATCAGACAGATAGTTAGTGGGTGTGCCTCTGTGCCTGGCCCTGAGCTGAGCCTTGGGAGATGATCTCTGCCTTCACAAAGCTCCTGGTGGAGTAGGAAGCCTGTCATGACTGCCATGACCCACCAGACACAGCAGAGAAGCCTCGTGAGGCTGCAGAGGAGAGGAGCCAGGCACTTAGGGGAAAGAGCTGCCCAGGAATACCAAGCAGTTACTGTGACTCCGTTTCTTCCTGAAATCACCGCTCTTCATGCATGCAAGTGCTGCTCCATCCTGCTCTGCCCCTCCTTCCTGTTTTCCCATCTGTCGAATGGGGGTAGAGGACCAGGTAGAAGTAAATTCAATGATTCCTCATGGTCCCTGCTTTGGAGAACTTTGTGACATGGGTCCTAGGGCCTACATTCACGTTTGAATCAAGACTGCAGTCAGCTTCCTTTGGAAAATTTCGCAACTAGCCTTGGACCCATCAGGCGTTTCCTCCACCGGAGGATGCAAATGGCACGATTCAAGATAAGAGCCTTGTGATAAAAGGAGCACTTCCTTCCTCCCCATCTTTTTCTTCATCTCTGTCTCACCTCAGTTCAATGCAAAGATGTCTGGCAGCCGAAAGCCCCAGGCTTGGCTAGGGCTGGGAGAATGTCACCCAGCTCCTGGGCCCATTGGAGAGCCGCTTTGTTGGGGGGACTGACGCTCTCCATGATAAATGAGTCCCTGAAGGGGTCCTCACAGCATGAAGTTAAGCATTTGCGGTTAGCCTTGGGAGGAATGAGGGAGGGGAGATAGCTGGGGAGAGATCAGCAGCCTCCCTTCTTTCTTCCCAGGTTCTGCTCCTCTCCAACCAACATTTGCTGCACTCCTACTGTGTGCAGGAGCTCAGAGACGGCAGGGATCAAGCCAGCACCGTCCCTACTCCCAGCAGGCAGGAAGACCAATCTAGTGTGTTCAGTAATAAACAGCACTGGACCCAGTGTCATCAGTACCACAGCAGGGGGAAGCCCAGGAGGCTGCGGGGACAAACACAACTCCAGCCTGACCTGGTGGGAAGGGGATGACAGGCAAGACTTCCTACGGGAAGGCTTGCAGGACAAGCCCACCAGGTGGAAGACAGTGCTCCCAGCAGAGGGAACAGCAGGAACAAATGTCTAGAGGAATCAACCAGAAGCCCAGGAAAGCTTTTGGGCTGGAGCACAGGATGCAAGGGTTGGGGGCAGTGGGTTGTGGAGAGGGACAACCAGAGGGGATAGCGGAAGATAAGAGTCCGAATGTCCTTGAGTCCTGGCGGGGAAGCTCAGTCTTTATCCGGACTCAGGGAGTCAGGGCAGGATTTTCCCAGGGAGGGTGGCTGGGGTTGAAGGGAGGAGTGGACTGAAGGGGCTGGAACCAGGAGCAGGAGTGTGCATGGGAGGGTCCCCTGACTGCTCAATGTTGCTTTTATTCACTCCCTCAAGGAGCATTTCTTGAAGGCCTGCTCATCCCTCTCCACAACGTCAGGCTGGCGAGCCCCTGCACAGTGCCCAAGATAAAAAAAAAAAAAAAAATGTATGGAAAGAGTGTGGCTGTGCCGGACAAAGCCGCCTTTGTGATGAGCCCCAGGCCACGGTGGCGCGGTGCTCCGCTGCCCTCTAGCGAGGCCTGGGGACGCACTCCTGCAGGGTCCAGCCAGCCAGCTTCTACGTTGTTCTGCGTTCCCCCAAATGCCTTCCCTCTGTGCCCCCTCAACCGTGGGGGACCCACTGTTCTTGATTAAAGGGTGCGGTCTGAGAATAGAGGGCAGGCTTATACCAGCCACCGTGGTGCACATTCTGACCCAGGTTGGCAGGCTGGTGCAAAAGTCCCTACACAGTTCATCACAATCCAACCTGCGCATGTCCTGGGTCTGGGGACTTTACTCAAGATCCCTCTAGTGTGTGGCTCCTGTCAGTGCAGCTTGAGGCCGGTAGCAACTGGATTAAGCCAACGCACACTAAAATGGGAATGACCAATAGTCCTTAACCCTGTTCAGGGCATTTAAAGAAGCAACTTGCCACTTACTGGGTTTACAACTGAAAAAGGCAGCCAGCCACGGTAGGTAGCACCAGGACTTGGAGCTCAGACTGCTTCTGGTTTCTAACTTCTCAGTTGCGCCATGGACAGCTGCTTCCCTCATAGACAGCCTCCCCTGCCTACCTCTGTTTTCTTGTTGTTGTTGTTGTTGTTTTTTCACCTGGAAAACAGGAATAATAATTCTTGTCCTAGGGTTAAGAAATGTATAACAGATTAAGGAATGTCAAAGTTGAAAGGAATTTTGAAGATCACCTAGGGGTTTTTATCTTGCCTTTAAAAGAAAACAAAAAGTGTTATTTATTTATTTTTAGAGAAAAGGGAAGGGAGAGAGAAAGAGAGGAAGTGAAACATCGATATGTGAGAGAATCACATATTGAGAGCAACCTGGTGCCTGGCCTGCAACCTAGGCAGGTGCTTTGACCAGGAATCAAACCAGCAACCTTTTGGTTTGCGGTATGATGCCCAACCCACTGAGCCACATCTATCAGGGCTTTATTTTGGCTTTTGGAGAAATCTTTACTATTTATGAATCACTTTCAAATAGAGACTCTTAGACTTACAATAGGATCATAGCCCTATAGATCCATAGTAAGTTGAAAATATATTAAGTCTAAAATTCATTGAATACCACACTATAGAGTATCGGTTGTTTTATCCGTGTGATCCTGTAGCTGATGGGAACGCCACTCACTGCTACTGACTAACATCAGGAGAACGTATCCTACTGCATATCAACAGTCTGGGAAAAGACCAAAATGAAACTCAGTGTATGGTTTCTACAGAATGCTTATTGCTTTTGCAATACCATAAAGTCAAAAAATCCTAAGTTGAACCATTGTACGTCAGGGGCTGCCTTTCTGTACACTGTCTCATTGAAACCTCAGAACAACTACGTAAAATCATTCATCTCTTTTTACAGGAAGGAAGCAGGTTAAGAAAAGGGAAGTGACTTGCCCCAGGCTCTCTGGTACCTTAGTGGCAAAGCCAGGGACAGGTCCCTCTTTTCCCTACTTACTCTCCCTATTAAATCCTTCCTGCTAGAAGGCCCTGTAACCCTCACCAGCCACCCTCACCTCCCTGCCCCTGCAGGCCTCTGAACACCCCCCCAAAGCCCCTGAACGCTAGATTGTACTTACCTTAGAGGATTCCTGTGCCCCGTGCCTAGCGCCCTCACAAACATCATTGCTGCTTTCATAAGCCAAACCAGGAGTGGGTTAAACAACAGTCCTCGCCTTGGGTTGGCCTTCCGGTTGTGGAAGTCGGCCTAATGTTTAACCAGACATTTTGGGGCCTTCTGTTAACTCAGTCAAGAACTCAGTCCAGCCCAATCTTTCTAGAACTGAGGCCTGGTCCCTCCCGCCCCACCTCGCGCAACATTCAAAGAGGCTGCGTGCAGCTGCTGGGGAGGGAGCAGGGGAGAGGAAGATCATGGAACTGGAGGAGCACGTGTTGGGTGGGAGTAGGTTGAGCCTGGTGCATGCTCTGCCCAGGCTTGCTGTTGCCCCTCCCATCCCTGCCTCAGTATCCCCATCTGTACACAGAGGAGGCTGGTCTGAGTGGTCCGTCCTGATGGGATTGGGTAACAGCAAAGGATTCCAGACTCCAGAACCCTCTCGCTAGGGGTCCCTAGCTTGGGAAAGACTTTCTCCACCGGGGGTGAGTGTGGGTAAATCTTTAACTAGCAGGCCCTGGGCAGGCCCAAGCCTTTCCGGATGGGTGACCGGCTGGGAAGGGGGGATGGGGTGGGGGGTGTGAGGTGTGTACAGCCAGTCCCGGTGTGGTGGAAAAGGGAGGGCAGTGGGGAGGAAAAGGAACAAGACCCCGGGCAGCGCTAACTCCGTGAGCCGAGCAGGCTATGGAGGAACGCGGGTCCCCCGATGGGTAAGCAGAGATTCCGGGAGGCTGGGAGAGCCGCTGGGCTCAGAGAGGGTTTAACTCGCCTTGCTACCCAGGGACCCTGCGCGGAGCCTGGAGCTGGGGCCAGAGGGGCCGGAAACGCCCATCCAGGTGGTGCTCAGGTGGGTGTAGGCTGGCTAGGATGTGCCCGGGAGAGGAGGGGATGGATGGCGACACCGGGATGGACCGTCCACCCTCTCGTTGGACCCCAGGGTGCGTCCCATGAGCGCCGCCGAGCTGCGCCGAGGGGAACAGAGTGTGCTGCACTGCACAGGGACCAGGACTCTGCAGGTGAGGTGCCTCACCCCCGCCGCTGCCCCTAAAAACCGACGGGTGTGCCCCTAAACACTTGGCCCGGGCCCCGCCCTCCCTGGGCCCCGCCCCCTTCCCCACCGCCTCCTCCCTCAGGTGAGCCCCCCAGGAGGGGGCCCCGAGGTGGCGTTCCGCTTCGCGGCGGTGCTGGACGGGGCGCGCTCGCAGGAGGACGTGTTCCGGGCGTGCGGCGTGCGGAGACTCGGGGAGCTGGCGCTGCGTGGGTGAGTGAGGCTCGGGGGTGCCGCACCGCCCTGACCCCGCTCCGCACCCAGCCCTGCCCGGATCCAGCCGCACACCCCTGCCGCCCGCAGCTTCTCTTGCACCGTCTTCACCTTCGGCCAGACGGGCTCCGGGAAGACCTACACCCTGACTGGACCTCCTCCCCAGGTGGGCTGAGGCAAGAAGGGGCCCCCCAGGTCAGGGGGGAGCTATCCATGGCGCAGACTCCCACAGGGAGGGTTTGGACAGTGTAGCTCAGCCCCTTGTATTTGCAGACCAGGAAACTGAGGCCTGGAGAAGCGCAGGAACTTGCCCGATGTGGAGTTCGGGTGTCCCGTTTACTGACTAGCTAGATCCCAGGGTCTTCATCGGTAAAGCGGAAGTGAGAGTACTGAGAATTCAAGTAGATGCTGTATGGGAACTCGGCATTGTTCCTGGGGCATAGTCACTAAGGACGCCAGAAAGGGTAATTATTAATGTCCTGATGTTTCTGCCCCCAGGGAGAGGGGGTGCCCATACCCCCCAGCCTGGCTGGCCTCATGCAGAGGACCTTCACCTGGCTGTTGGATCGTGTGCAGCACCTGGGTGCCCCTGTCACCCTCCATGCCTCCTATCTGGAGATCTACAATGAACAGGTGGGGGACTGACATAAATAGAAATCTTGCAATGGAAAGGAAATCTTGCTTCCCAAGGAGCTTGAGTCAAGGGGCCGGATAGGTGAACTATCCGGGGAACTGTTGTTGGTGAGGTCTGGGGGTGGGTGGGCTTGTGGCCCCTTCCCTCACCTTCCACACTCACTTCCCAGGTCCGGGACCTGCTAAGCCTGGGGTCTCCCCGGCCCCTCCCTGTTCGCTGGAACAAGACCCAGGGCTTCTACGTGGAACAGCTGCGGGTGGTGGAGTTTGGGACTCTGGAGGCCCTGATGGAACTTCTGCAAATGGGTGAGTTCTATTTGGGGGGAACTTTGGGGTACAGAGTTCCCAAACTGTATCCCTGTCCCTCTACTGTTCACTGAATGCACTTGGGGCCCCTGGCTAGGGCTGTGGATGGCCAGCCTTGTGCGAGGTAAGGGCCAGCCAAACTATTCAGATACTGTGTGAGGATAGCCCCCCGTCCTGCTGCACTTCCTGAGCCCACCCCTCTTTCCAGCCCAGGATCTCTGCCTCCATCAGGCTTTTTTTTTTTTTTCCATAAAGTTGTCTTCTCACCCCAAGGCTCCCTGTTTCCCATCTGTGCTTATCTCTCTTCCCCTCCAGACCCCCCAGACCCTTCCAGTGTCCTGAGAGCCGAGGTCTAACCCTCAGCCTAGCCTAGAGTGCCCCTCTGTCCCAGTGTTATTCATTCACCCAGTATTTATTGAGCACCCACCCTGTAACAGGCACCAGGGATACTGAGTTTGAGCTCCTGCCCAGCCCAGCATTATGCCAGCTGATCTCTCTCCCTCCCTCCACACAGTTTACCAAATGTGAATCAGGGTGACATCCTTCCACTCACTTCTCTCTATCCCCCTCTCACCTGTGGGTGCTAGAGCCGGACCATGTCCCATCATTCTCCTTTCCTGCCGCTGCGCCTTGCATCGGCTGCGCCCTCCCTCACCGCAATGCCTCTGCTCCTTTTCCGTCATCGGTGACCACCTGCTCTTGCCACCAGTTCCAGCTCCTGGTGCTTTTCCCCTCCAGGTCTCAGTCGTCGAAGGAGCTCCTCTCACACCCTGAACCAGGCCTCCAGCCGAAGCCATGCCCTGCTCACACTCTATATCGGCCGCCAAACTGTGAGTGCCCCAGTTTGGGGAAGCAGCTAGCCCTGGGCCTGCCAGCTAGGGCCCGCCTCTGGGTGTATAAACAACCTGGGCATGCACCGGGCATCATGGTGGAAACCAAGTCCCCATCAAGCCCTGATCCCACAGTCCCAGCAGATGCCACCTGTGGCTCCCGGGGAGCGCCCCGTTGGTGGGAAGCTGTGCTTCGTAGACCTGGCTGGCAGTGAGAAGGTGGCGGCCACAGGATCCTGTGGGGAGCTGATGCTTGAGGCCAACAGCATCAACCGCAGCCTGCTGGCCCTGGGTGAGACTGGCGTCCAGGTTTGACTTCCTGAGTCCCTCCTCTTGCCTGACCTGTCGTCCACGAAGCGGGGGTGGGGGAAAGAACAGGACAAGTAGTGGAACCAGAGGGGTTGTGGTGCCCAAAGAGCTGTGAGCCAGGAGCCACAGGTTCCGGCTGACCTCGGCCTGCTGTTGGCGTGGGCCTCCCCTCTTAGAGCCTTGCTGATGAGTCCAGAAACCTCGTAAACTTTATTCTATGAGAATAAAGCTGCATTCTAACTTGGGAGGTGGACACACTCATGTTCAGGGCATGAGCCTTCAGGCCCTCAGCCTGTCCCTTGTGCAGTTGGGAAGGCTGAGGCCCAGCAAGACCAAGGGACCTGACCTGTCTTCCCACCTCCACCCTAGAGGGAGGGCATGCGTGCGTGGGGAGAGGCCTCGGGGGCTCTTCTTCCTTCAGTCCCTGTGTCAGACATTTCCTGAGCCCCTGCTGAGTACCAGACCCTTTGTTGGGCTTTGGGGGTGTGGGTGGAGATTCCTGCTCTACAGGGACCAGTTTTGTGGCCTTGGGCCAGGGGGGTGACCTTGCTGGGCCTCCCTCTCCCCACCCAGGTCACTGCATCTCCCTGCTGCTGGACCCGAGACGGAAGCAAAGTCACATCCCCTTCCGAGACAGCAAACTCACCAAGCTGCTGGCCGACTCGCTCGGGGGGCGCGGGGTCACCCTCATGGTACCTGACGGGGGCTGGCAGGGGAGAGTGGGGCCTGAGGGAGGGGCTTCCAAAGAGCAACACTCAGGGGCCTCCTCCCCAGGTGGCCTGTGTGTCCCCCTCAGCCCAGTGCCTTCCTGAGACTCTCAGCACCCTGAGATATGCCAGCCGGGCGCAGAGGGTCCTCACTCGGCCACAGGCCTCCAAGGCAAGTAGAGGGAGACACAGACAGAGAGATGGTAGGGGTGGGGGCCAGGCAGTCATTGGAGCCTGAGTGGGTATCACCGTTGAAATCTGCGATTGAGTCCCACTGAGGGTTAGAGCTGAAATCCTGACCATGGGGTGGGGGTCAGGGTCAAGGGCAGGGTTATTGCAGGTCTAAAGCTGGAGCTTAATTTGGGACGTGATTGTGGGTCTAGTCTGGATCCAAGCTGGTATCACGGTTAAGTTGGAGTTGAGCTGGGGTCTGATGTGGAGCCTTGCTTGGGGTCGGAATCTGAACTAGGATTTGAACAGAACTGACCTGTGGGTTGGACGTGGAGCAGGGCCCAGCTTAGGGTGGGCCCCCCAGGCGTCAGCTGAGGTGAGGCCGTAGACACTTCGATGTGATTGACAAAGCACCCCCTGCCGGTGGGGGTAGCCTGGTGCCCGGTGCGAGGCTGGCGGGTGGAACATGGGCTGGTTTGGGACTCCCCCACGCCCCACTCCTTGAAGCCCTTGTGCAGCGCAGGCTTGCATGCCACCAGCGGCGGCGTGGGGCCTCTTTCCCTGCAGTCCCCTCCCGCGAAGCCGACCCCGCCTTGGGAGGCCGAGGTGCTGCAGCTCCGGGAGGAGAACCGTCTCCTCCGGTCCCAGCTGGACCAGATGGACCTCAAGGGTACAAGTTCCCTGGGGGTGCGGAGGGGCGTGAGGAGGGTTTCAGCACCTGTGGATCTGGCCATCGCCCCCTTCCCTGCAGTCTCTGGGGTCAGTGGTACCCGAGTGACTTGGGCCCAGCGGAACCTCTACGGGATGCTCCAGGAGTTCATGCTGGAGAATGAGAGGCTCAGGTAGGGCCTCACCAGGGGGCTCGGTGCCTGCCCCTCACTGCCGGGCTTCTTCTCTCGGGTCCCTGGCTCCCTCTGGCCCCAGCTACCTGCGGGGGTTCCTCCGACATGGCAGTGGGGGGCTGACTGATATCCCCACCAGCCCTGTTGCCTGTCCCCGCTCTGGGGCCTGTTCCTCCCAGGAAAGAAAAGAGCCAGCTGCAGAGTAGCCGGGACCTGGCCCGGGATGAGCAGCACATCCTGGCCCAGCAGGTCCATGAGCTAGAACGGTGAGCATGGCCACCAGCCCAGAGACAGGCCTTGGGGCAGAGGGCAGGTGGGAAAGGGGTAGGTTAATGGAATGGTTAAGAGTCTGACCTCTGGGTCCAGACCACCTGGGTTCAGATTCCAGCTCTGCCACCTGCCAGCTGCATGACCTTAGGTGAGTCATGTAGCCTCTCACTGCCTGGGTGTCCTCATCTGTAAAATGGGGATGGTACAGTGTCCATTTTGTTTTAAAGATCAGATCAAGTTAACACTCATGTAAAGCATTATGCACGGTGCCTGGCACAGAGCCAGTGCGGCGGGAAATGTGGGGTCCAGCCTGGTGCGAGGGTTAAGGGCTGAGGCCTCACTGTTCTTTCCAGGCGCCTCCTCTCTGCCTGCTACCTCCACCAGCCCAGCCTCGGCCCAGCCCCACCGTGTCCCTGTGTGATGGTGCCAGCTCCCTCCTGCCATGTGAGTCTCTGTCAGGCTGAACTAGGAGGGGCAGGGATGTCAGGGAGCCTCTGACATGCCTTCTTGCAGGCCCTGCCACCCGTGTGCTCCTGCCCTTGCTGCCACCTCTGTCCCCTGTGCCGAGCACCGCTGGCCCACTGGGCCTGCCCACAGAGGGAGCTCCACCTGCCCCAGGTAGGAAAGGCTAAGGTAGGGGTGAGGGAAGTCCAGGTGGGCTGGGGACCTTGATCTAGAGGTCAGGTCAGAAGGTTCCAGAGTTCCAGGGTCCCAGGCTGGGTCATGGGGACAAGTGGCTGGCTTTGGGGTTTTTCTGCTAAGGTTTAGAATCACTGTTTACCCTGCCTCCTGCTCCTCCCCATCCTGCCTTCTTTTAGGAACTCAGTCTGCCATTTGCTTATTCATTCATTCATTTACATATTACTCATGTATGCATTTACTTACTCATGTGTTCACTCACTTTCTTACTGACTCCCCTAAGCTCTTTGATACAAACCAGACAAGGTTCCTGCCCATCTGACATTCTTGGTGCCCCACAGGGCAGGTGTGGCAGGGATGGTGGTGTTGTGGTCAGCATCAGGGAATTGGGACACAGAGAGACAGCACTGGGTCACCCAGTGTTGGCTCCGGTCTTTTCTGCAGGTATTTGACCCTAAAGCCCCAGATGGTATGACCCTGTCTGCCCGGTCCCCACCCTGGGCACCACCATGCAGCCCTGGCTCTGCCAAGTGCCCAAGAGACAGGTGGGTCCGGCCCTGAGGAACTGGGGTGGGGGAGGAGGAGGCCTGAAGACGTGAAGGCTCACCTCCATCACCCAACTCACCCTGGCCCAGGAGTCACTGCGACTGGACTCAGACCCGAGTCCTGGCGGAGATACTCACGGAGGAGGAGGTAGTTCCTTCTGCACCTCCTCTGCCCATGGGACCCCGGAACACGTCGCCAGTGCTGAGAGGTGAAGAAGGAAAGAGGGAGGAGCCCTTAATGTTTTCTGTGATCTTAGGCCAGAACCCGCCTTCTCCACACCTTACTCTTTCCATGTCTGAAACAGGGCATGTATTGGGTGGGAATTCCTAAGCTTCCACACTTGGAATTCTCTTCCTAGGGTCACCCTCATCCCAGATGTATACCAGAGCCCATGTGTCTGGGGGGTGGGGCAAGGCTTCCCCAGAGGATGTGGGGATCTGATGAGCAGGCCTCAAGTCTCAACCATGCTCCTCAGGTGGGGCCACAGTTCCAAACCTGGCCCGGAGACTGGAGGCCCTCAGAGACCAGATCAGCAGCTCCCTACGACGCGGCCGGAGCCAGCCGCCCCCCTGTGAGAGCTCACAGAGCCCTAGCGGGGTCCTCCCTCCCTGCTGAGGACAGAATGGAAACCCAGAGACCACCGAGTGACCTTGGGCTGGGCTCTTTGCTCTGGGGCTCCAGTCTCCCCATCCATTACATAAGGATAGCAGCTGCTGGTCCATTCTGCAGCCTGGCTGGGCAAGGAGAGTTTCTGAGGGCCAGAGGGGTGAAGGCTGGAGGGCAGTTTTGGGGAGCAAAGGGAGGATGCCACCCCAGACTATGGGAAATGACTGGATTCAGGAAAAACCAGGCAGCAGGTGATGAAATATGCATACCAATAAAGAGGCCTCAGCTCCAAGCCTGCTTGGTTCTGTCCTTCGGGTAGTCACTTACTTCCCACTGGGACACCCCAGAGGGAGGGGTTCCTGAGGGACTGTGTGGAAGAGGAGACAAGAACTCTTGGCAGGACTGTATGTCCCCTTCTGATCAGGAATGTTCCAGATAGCCATCTCCTTTCATGCATTTTAATTGAGCAACTATTGCGTGCCACAGGGCCATCATGGGGAAATTGAATGATGAGCAGCTCCAGGAAGGAGACCTGAAGGGAATTGATTTGGCTTGACCTGGGGCAGGTGGTAGCCTGAGGGGTGTGCTTCTCTGTGCTGGCTGGATGTAGCCTGGTGCTGGAAGGAGCCCCAAGTTCTGATGTCACAGACCGGCTCTGAGACCCTGGGCAAGCCCTGCACCCTCCCCAGCCCACTTTCTGGTTTTCAATCATTTAGGTGGGGGACACTGCTCCCTGTCCCATTGAGCTTGGGTGAGGGTCAGGGAGGCGAGGAATCTCATGATTCCAGCTACAGTGGTTCACAATTGAGGGGAAGTCCAGATGTGACATGAGAAAGTGCAGGTGCCAGTGGAAGACCTCATTGCGAAAAGAGCCACAAGACTAACCTAACTCCCCCATTTTATACTTAAGGAACTGAGCCCCAGGTGGCTAATTCCTTTGTTGGTTCATACAGTCACTCATTCAAACACACCACTGGCATCAAGTGCAAATCAAGGTGATGAAAAGACTGGCAAGGGATAAACTGGGTTTCCCTAGGGAGCTTACACTCTGGTGGGGGACAGAGAGACAGACAGACAGACAGACATTTACAGCCTCACACATGTGCTTTGAAGGGAAAGGCAGGGTCCTGGAGGCACAGAGGAGGGTCACCCAGTCAGAAATCGTTGAGGGGGTCAGGGAAGGTTTGCCGAAGAGCTATGATTAAGGCTCTGTAGGCGAACAGCAGCTGGTCCGGAGCGGGTGCGGGGGCTAGGGAGGCAAAGGACCAGACCCTGAGGTTCCAAAGGTGGTCAGCACACGGCCTTGTGGGCCATGTCCGGACTTTGGGCTTGTCCCGAGGGCAAAGGGGAGCCACAGATGGGTCTTGAGGAGGCACCAGCTTAGATTTGCATTTAGGCCACACCAGCCACTGTGGCAGGTGGGCTGATTGATGAGGGTGAGAGGTAGAGGCAGGGGGACCAATAAAGTGACCAGTGTGGGGAGCTGATGAAATTCCTCAGCCAGAAGTACCTGAGCCGGGCCTCAGGTTGGAACCTGCTGAGACCAGGACCCTGGGCTCCAGCAAGGCCCTGGGCAGGCCAGCCTCCGTCAACGGCTGGGGAGGCTGAGGAGGCGCAGGCTGAGGCCAGGGGCGGAGAGGGTGGGTGGCAGGGAGCCTGGGGGTGCCCCTGGGGAAGGAGTCACAGTCAGCAGAGGGACAGGGCTCAGACTGGCCCACGGGCCTGGCCTGCGGAAGTCAAGTCCTGTTGCTCCCACTCCACTGTGCAGAGGCCTGAAGGAGGGGAGAAGGGGGAGCCTGATTCAGGCCGTGAAGTCACTTTTCTACCCCAGGTAGTGTTGAGGCCGCATCAGCTTGGGTGGCTCGGCAGGTTTGGGCCTGAGCAGCTGCCTGCCAGCGCGCTTATCTCACTCGCTGCTTTCCTGGGAGGTCCGCAGCCTCAGGCGGGAGAGACCCCTGGCACGAAGCTCAAGCTCGAGACTTTCCCCAGCTGCCTAGGGAGGACGAACAGGGACCACCCAGCGGGTGACCTGGCTATGGCGGGTCCATTCGTGTTGGGATGATCCCTTCTCCCGCTGGAGCCAGCCAGGCTCTTCCAGTTCCCTAAGGTCCAGCTCAGCAAGCCCCCCCACACGTTCCCAGAGAGGGACATGGGACTCAGGGGGCCACATCTCCGCTCCCGCCCTCTCACGAGCCACGTGTGCACCTCCCAGTCCGCGTCTCACTCTAGAACTGCTGCTGGCCCGCCATCCCAAACAGCAGAGCGATTCCGCAGGACCTGGCAACGCATCAAGGCTCTCCACACCCAGGAGTCCTTACTGAGAACTTTGGGAACTGCAGCGGGCGCTCTGGAACCCTGAAAGCCGTGGGTCCTCCCCAGAATGCTGGAATTGGGGGGCATTCTTTGGCCCCATGAAATAAGGCAGTACCCCAGAACAGACAAACTTAGAGCATGGTCTCGGGTACTTCAGAACATTAGAACTGGGGGCAGCTCTCAGAAATCTCGAAATACTGTAGGGATTTCCCAGAATCCCAAATCCTTAAACGATCTCTCTGAAATGTTAAACCATTGTATAGACGTTCTCTGGGATCTTCGCCTGGGGGAGGGAACATTCACCAGAGCTCAGAGGGTCATCCATAAGTTTCTAGAATGCTGCAAGTCTAGAGGGTGAGTGAGCTAAATGTCTACAGCCCTGTTTGAGTTGTCCAGATCCTCGGAGATCCCGGCCTTGGCCAGCGAACGATGAATTGTAGGGGAGCACAAGCCTCCGAAAGAGCACTCCTGTGGATTCTTGTGTTAAAAAGGCTATGGGGTCTCACCTGGGTAACTAACACCCCCCACCCATCCCCATAGCCTCCCGATGTGTGAGTTTCACTAAGAATATCCTGCTCCCAGCTCTCTGTCTGCGTTAACCACATCAGCCTTCTCTCATAGCCCAGGGGTGGCCAGCTTTCTCTCACTCAGGGTCTGGCTTCCCTTCATCTAATGACACATTTGCCCCAAATTCATCTTTATTTAATGTTATACACCCCCGGGTCATTTCAGCTGCTTTGAAGAATATTTTGTGTTCTCTTAGAGGACGTTTTCCCTTCCCATCTTCTTCCAGAGCTTCCAAAAACTCATCCTCCTTTATTTTAAGCAAACAAACCAGTGGGGCCAGGTTGGGCAGGTAGGAGTGGTCTTGCTATGAAACAAGGAGCAGAAGCTACTGGAACTGGTAGGCTGGTTGGTGCTGTGGTTAGAGACCAGGACTGGAGTCGGGAGACCTGGGTTCTAAGTATGCTGCAAGAGACCTACTATGTGAGCCAGGCAAGCCCCCTGTCATTAGTGACATCTATATGGGCTGGCCATCAAGAGAGTTGGTCACAGGTGCCTTTCTTAGGAACCTTCACTTAGCTCCTGGCTCGGATCATGACATTGCTCACCTATCACACATTTACTAAGTCCCTCCTTTTAGGCCAGGCCTGGTCACCTAGGCATGGGGGACACTGGCCTGACCTGTTCCCAAGAAGCTTCCAGGCATGGGGGGGGGGGCAATAAAAATGACAATTTCTAGCAATGGAATAAATGACAATTAGCAAATCTATATGGTGCCAAGCAAGCATTGTTTCTAGTACTTCCCATGGGTTGACTCATTCGTTTCTCATCACAACTCTGAAGTACAGCTGCATGCGATCAATTGGCAAAATTTTAGTAACATAAACAACATACCACAAAAGTATTACATTTTGAAATGAATTTATTCTTATATGTAAATACATGAACATAGCCATTATTTTTTTAATTGTTCAAAAAAAGTCTCCATTTGCTGCAATAATAGGCTTGATTTGGCTTCAGAATCTTGAGCCTGCTTTAATTAACTTTTCTTTATTCGTGGACATCATCATGTTTTCAATCTTAGCTTTAAGAGCCTCTTTATTGGAATGAAGTTGTTTATTAACTTCTCTCTCACAAACGCTGCAGACAGAATAGTCTAAAGGATCTGCATCTGGTGAACTAGGCAGCCAGGTTTCCTTTGACCATGATTCAGGAACACTGACACTGAGGAATTTTTGCCCCTTTTTGGTGTTATGTGCTGTTGCACCATCTCGGTGGAAGATAAAATGACATCCATTTGGGACTTGCTTCATCCACGGTACAACCACTTCTCTCAAAACCTCAAGGTAAACATCCTGGATCTTCATTGATGATCTCCTGGAGTCTGTGTACAACATCTAGACTTGTGTGATCCTTGCGTACCTTATGCGTGTGGCGACATCAAGATCAGCATCAGACACCTTCTTCACATTGTAAGCTGTATGTAAAGGGATCTTATTGACGTCTATAATTTCCTTAGCAGTTCGCCCTGCATGGAGTCCAGAAATTCTGGTTGCTCTAACATCATATTCCTTTGACATGATGGTTGCTCTCAGAATTTACCACTTTATGTCTGAAACAATGATGTTAAATCATAACCTTAGAAACATAGTTTTTCAAAATTAATAAGAAGCACGTGAAATAAGGGGATGCAAATTTATTGCCAATTGATGGTGTGCACCCTGTAGCTACTATTATTATCCTCATGTTGCAGTCAGGAGGCCAAGGCAAGAAGAGATTGAGAACTTTTTCAAGGTCATACAGCCAGAAGGTGGCAGAAGTGGGATTTGTACTGGACCGATCTGGCTCCTAAGTACATGTTCTCAACCACAATGCAAAGTGCCACCCAGTAGGACCACAGAGGAAGGGCAAGCACAGGAGCAGCCTTATCCAACTCAGGAACCCCTGAGTCCATGGAGCAGTCTCCCTGGATAAACTGGTCTCCATCAAAGTCCAGTACAATCTAGCAAGGCCAGACCACACAGAGGCAGAGGAGGGGACTTCTCAAGGTCTTTTCCATCCATGGAAGAACCCTCACCAACTCCGAAGATAAAGGAATTCTTTACAAACTACCCAGTCAAGGAGGATTCTAGGAAGCCCAAGCCAGAACCAGGAGAATTAAAAATGAATCCTTTCAAGTCTAGCCCTAGTGTGCTGGGTGGGGCCTTGGGGAAATCTGGGTGGAATCCAGGCTATAGAATCTTGGGCATATTCACTCCCTCTCTCAGCCTCAGGCTGCCCAATATATAGCTGTGGGCACCTTGGTAAGGTCATTAAGGTCTCTGAACCTCAGTCTCCTCCTCTGCAAAATGGGGTTAAGTTAGGTTTGCCCTGTGAGGGGTTAATATGCACTCATAGGGGATGAGGTGAGGATAGAAAGAGTGGATCCATATAAACTATTTAGGACAGAGCCTGGCATGCAGATCAATGCTATATAAATGCTAGTTATTATTACTGGTTTGTTTGTTTTTTTAAATACTAATGGGTGCTCTCAGCACGAACATTCTGCCACTCCAATACAAGAGAGGAATTGCATTCATATCTGGACTACAGTTATACAGACTCATAAACTTGTTCACATCCAGCTCTGCTGGCTCCTTCCTTCACGGACTGTTCCAGAAACAGAAATGCCCATTCAGGACTCTGGGAAAGAGCTGGGGAACAGCTCCTGCTTCCCTTCTAGGGCAGCTGTTTGGGAGACATTCATTTGTCTTCATTGAAGAAAGGCCAGTATGACTTACAGAAGAGTCTAACCTGCCTTGTGGTTTCAGAAAAGAGCTATTTTGGTCCCTTCCAGCCAGGACACTGGGTGACGTCAGCTCGGTCAGCCAGGAGTCAAGCTGGCCCCTGGAGGTACTGCTTTAATAGGCAGATGAGACCAGCCTGAGAGAAGAGCAGGAAATGCAAGTGTCCTCTTCCTGGATGCAGACAGGCTTTTGGAAGTTTATTCCTTTGGGAGCCCTTTTTTCAGGGGTGCAAAGGGAACCAGACCCTGGGCTATCAGCTCTGTGCCCTGGCAGCCAGATCCCAAGAACACAGCTCCAAAGTCTCACCTTTTGCTTTTCCAGGCGAAGCCACCTACTCTCAGAATCAGGAAGCTAAACTGACAACACTTATGGGCACCTCCACCTGGGGTACCTCCTTCCAGGGCATCGCCACCCAGGCCTAACATTTACTGCTTGTTTGCTAGGCTCTTCATGTTTCTCATCATTTAATTCTTCTGCACCCCCTTGAGCTCCTTTTCACCCCATTTAACAGAGGAAAAGACTCAGCTTCAGAAAGGTGGAGTAACTGAGTTATGATCAAACAGGCAGGAAGGGGTCACGGTCATGACTGGAAACCAGATCAGTCCCTGTGCAGAATTCAGCTACTTAACCCTCCCTCTGGGGGATGAAGCCTTGGGAATCCTCCCAGACACACAGACTAATTCAAAATCAATGATACACATTAGCGACTCGACTAAACCCTTATCCTACTTTTCCCCCTCCCCTTCCCCCCTAGTCACCATCATTCTGCTCATTCCCACACCCCCCATATCTCTAGTTTTGTTCCTCTTGTCTGTTTGTTTTGTTCATCAGTCTCCTGTGTTAAGTGAGATCATATGGTATTTGTCTTTTGCTGCCTGGCTCATTTCACTCAGCATAATGGTAGGAGTTTCTTCTTTCTCCCTGCTGCATACAACTCCATGAGGTGGGGATTGACTGTGAGAGAGGGGACAGGGAGGGTGGGGCAGGGGAGAGCAAAGGAGGGGGCAATTGTAATTAAATAATAATAATAATAAAAATTTTAAAAAATCGATGATACAAGGAAGAGCCACCAGAGAGCAAGGGCTCTTGGCTTCCTAAACGGCATCATTCATTGTGTGAGTCACACATTCACTGGTCATTATCAAGGACTGGGGAGGAGTCAACCTCCCGGTCCCTCTCAGCTGTCTTCTAGTTGGGTGGTCCTTAGCGGGGTCTGACCTCACAGTTCTAAGTCGGTTAGCTTGAGTTTACTGAGCACCTACTAAGTGCCCAGCACAGTGACAGGCCCTGAGGAAGAAAAGGGTCAGATTTCAGGGTGGACGTTGAGCGTGCTCTTGGCTGGGGAGGGGACAGCCAGAGTCAGGGCAGCCTGACTCCTGCTGTGCAGACTCCCGGGAAGGGGAACAGCCCCGACCTGGCGTCCATGCTCCACGGTCCTGCTGCTCATCAAGAACCGAAGCTGGGAGGTCAGCAGAGTGACTTGGTGTTAGGGAAACAGATCCGGATTGGAATTGATACTCACTGGCTGGGTGTCCTGTGACATTGGATCACCTGGTCTCTCAGCCTCAGTTTCCTCATCTGCAAAATATGGCTGCCATCGTGGTCAAACGATAGAACCTCAACGGAGGGTTCAGTAAGACTTGCTGGTGAAGCACGCAGCGCGGGGCTAGCACCTCACTGGTGGTAAGTGATTACTCAGATTACAGGCACCTGGTGGTCTACAGCAGTGGTACCCAATTCCAGCTCGCAGAGAGGATCTCCCAGGGAGCTCTTTTTAAAGGGGCCCCACTGAAGCACCCAACTTCGCAGCCAGGGTGGGGATAGGCAAGGTAGAAGCTGGATGTTTCACACTTGCCATTTTAAGCGGGCTGTGGGGAGGAGTTCTCGGATCAGGACAGTTCCAGGGGCCTTTGCCTTCGCCTCTGGCTCCTGGTCTGTGTTAAGCATCTGTGAGCAGACCTGTGGTCTTTCTGGAAGTCCTCTGCTGCCCTCTAATGGACATGGGTGCTCACACGTTTCTGCAGCTTCTATGGAGCGTGCCTGATACCACACCAAAGTCCTGTGAAGACATGGGTCCCTCCAGCGTGTACACTTGGGGAGCACTGTCACAAATGTCCTCCATTTGGATCTTATTTAAACTGTCAAGCGAGTTATTACTACCTTCGTTTGGAGGTCTAGATGAGGAAGGCAAGGCCAGAAAGGGAAGGACTGCCCCATGGTCACCCAGCAAGTTACAAGCGCGAGGACCCAAGTCTCCGGATGGCTTAGCTCCGTGGGACAAGGGTGGGGAAGGAGTACCAAAGCCAAGAAATCAGAGGAAAGTGAGGACATCTCCTCTCCCATTACTGGTCAGGGAGTCCTGGGCACTGCTCACCTCCCGCTCGGCCAGGAACGCACAGGTTCCAAGTCTAAGGGAGCCAGGCAGGGTCAGGTATTCTGGGCAAAGTCCACAGCTGGACACCTCCTCATGGGGGAGAGAAGGTCATCCTGCCTTCTCCTTCCACCATGAGGAGAGGAAGGCCCACACCTTGTCTGGTCTGAGTGCTGCCTAACATCCTTGATGTCCCTGCCCCAGGCCCCAGTGCCCAGTCACCAGGTCCCAGTGCCCAGTCACCAGGTCCCAGTGCCCAGTCACCAGGTCCCAGTGCCCAGTCACCAAGTCCCAGTGCCCCAGCCCCTTCCTTCTTGGAAAACTCCTAGGGAGTTGCTTGCTTGGGCTTCCCACTTCCACTGAATCTGAATAGCCCTCCTGAAAACCTTGTACACTCCAGACAGGAAGCAAGCCCTTGGCCCAATTCCACAGTCCAACTGCCAGGCCTCAGCTATGCCCACAGCCCCACCTCACTACACCCCTGTGTCCCCCAAGCTCTAGACCCATGTCTGGGGTTTTTAGTTGTTTTGTTTTGGTTTTTTATTATAAATGCATTTATCTATCTATCATCTGTCTGTCTATCTCTGTCTCTGTCTCTCTCTTCCCATCTTCCTCCTCTAAGCCTTTGTAGTTGCTGTTCCTTCCAGCTAGAATACCCTCTCTCCATTTGCACCCCATGCTCTTCTGTCCGGCTAACACCCCTCATGGGGTTAGGCTCCCCTCCCCCTCCCTCAACCTCCCCCAGCCCTGCAGTCACCGTTCTGTTTTAACATCTCCCTCCTTCATCCCGTCCTGACCAGGAGTGAGCGCTGAGAGTCCTGTCATGCCCTCCATGCTATGGACATGCACCCAGTGTGAATGAGGTCCCGAAAGGATGGAGCCAATGTCAATATGATGAAAACAGTCTGTGTGGCCAATACTTTTGGGACAGATCTCGTGCGTGCTGAATGACTGAGTGGACGAATGAATCCGTGATGGGGAGAAGTGGCAAGTTGGCCGTCAGGCTAATCTGGCACCCAACTCAGCCAGAAGCCAGGTGGCCTTGAACAAGTCCTGTTCCCTCTAGGAACCCGTGTTTTCATCTGAAAATAAGGACTCTCTTTCAGGGCAGCTCCCAGGCTCTGAGGCCTCCTGCACGGAGCAGACCCTCCCCTCCCCTTTGGAAATGGTCCAGGAACCTGGCCAATTCCTGTAGACTCTAGGGTTTTGGGGTCCCCTAGGAGGGCAGGGGTTCCAGACCCTCCATCCCCTCACCCTTGTGTCCAGAGAGGGAAGACGGCACAGCCCCTCCTGACCACACTACCCGCCATGCATCTTTGGGTCTTTCCTGGGGTTAATTTTTAAAGAGCAGCTCAAAGTCCAGTGAGTCTTGGCAGAGTTTGCTCCCTCTGTTTGTGCTGGTTAATAATCTCAGGAGAGCAAACATCCCTGGAGACAGGAGAAGAAACCAACGTCCTGGTCCACCCCCAGCCTCTCCCCTCCCCCAGGGGAGGCTGGGTGGCTAAGTGAGCACCCTGTCCAAAGAGGCCCAGGTCGCGGGCTTTGGGCTTCCCATGAGCCAGTGGGGTTAACAACCCTAATGATACCATGAGGATCAGAGGGGCTCTCTTGGTATACTGTAGGCAATCTTAATAGGATGCTCTATTCTTATTAATGACTGTCGTTACTTTTTCATTCTTATACCAGGCCTGGTTTCTAGATACAGCCTGATTCTATCACAGGGGTAAGACAGTGGACTGTCACACATATGCCCTCACTTAACCCTTTGGCAAACAGAAGGGGAACTTATCATCCAGCTGAGGAAAGTGACCTTCAGAGAGGGAAAGTCACCCCTAAGTTGCACAGAACAAGAAGCCAGGACTTCCAGCTCCTCTCCTCTCGGTTCAGGCCACCTGCCTCCTGACTAACACCACCACTAACCAAACCGCAGAAGATGTTGTGAACAAGAAGGAAGATAGGTATCCCCCAAATACAAGCCCACGCGATTGCCGCCAATTAAACTTGTAAAAATGACTTTCAGCTTCCTGGAAGCCAAAGCAAA
This sequence comes from Noctilio leporinus, assembly GCA_004026585.1. Taxonomy (NCBI): domain Eukaryota; kingdom Metazoa; phylum Chordata; class Mammalia; order Chiroptera; family Noctilionidae; genus Noctilio; species Noctilio leporinus. The sequence continues at coordinate 659,641 of PVIW01000119.1, forward strand.
AAGGAGATGCCATCCAGGGTTGGAGCAAAGGAAACACACTCATGTATGGTGACCAGAGCCACGCTGTTCCTGATACTGGTGGAAGACAAATGTGTTGTGGCTCTAACACACCGTTTCTTGGTGCCACTATGTGGGTGGAAGTCCGGTTTCTCACATGAGCAGAGGCCTTGCTTATGGAACTGCCTGTCTGAAGGGGTCATTCCCAGCTATAGCAGTCTGGAATGTTTCGTGCCAAGAGCACGGAAGAAGTAAGGACAGTAGCTCTGACCACCAGAGAAGGGCACTTCAGACAGAGGCCTGCAGCATCCCAGGAAAGAGTTTGAGCTTTGGACACCAACAGACTTAGGCTGTAAAATGCAACCCGCTATCAGCATATTCAGCTCTTACTATGTGCCAGATACTGTCCTATTGCTTTATAAGTGCCAATTCCGTTAGCCATCACAACAATGTTACCCCTATTTACAGACGAAGAAACCGAGGCACAGAGAGACCAAGTCGCTCGCCTAGGCCACACGGCCAGTGACTGGCACAGAAGGCAGCTTGGCTCCTGAGTCCATGGTCTCAACCACACCAAACGCTACCTCTCCCAGCAACGCCACTTACCACATGTGACACTCTGGTCAAGTCATTTACCTCGTGGAGACTCCAATTCCCTGTCTGTCGGGGGACCTAGAACCTAGGTTATAGGGCGGCTGTGGGTAAGTGTTCAGTGCTGGAACACAGCTGGCACCTGGCAGGTGCTCAGCGAACATGGAGCTGTTATTGTAATCAGCACCATCGTTATTTCTACTGTGATTTGCTGGGGCTCTGGGAAACCAGCCGTGAGAAAAGGAACGTTGGGGGTAAGATAATGCATTCCCTGTGGTCTCTGGGAAGTCATTTCCTCTCCCTGTGCCTCAATGTTCTTGTGTGAGAAATGGGCCCAATCAGGAGCGTGAGGGTTGGGTGCAATCACGCAGCAGGAAAGGTCAGGGCCATCTGTGCCCTGCATCCTCACATAAGTCTCTGGGGAAACCTTTCTGGGGGTGAACGCAGCCTGGGCTGCATCAGGCCCTGTTGTGTTTGGCCAACGCTTTCTCTAGAACAGATCTCCCTGGCCCCTCCGGACCACTGACCCCCAGCCAGGGCACTACAAGGGATCGATTAGACCTTGAGGCCGTGATTGGTCCTGGCTGAGCAGGGCAAACACCAAAGTCACCTACGATCCCTTCCCCAGCTTCAGTTTGCAGCTGTCTCAGGCAGAGAGCTCCTCTGTTCCCACCAGACTGAGCCCTCAAGGGAGCCCATAGGTAGAGGAGCCAGAGCCATGGGGAGTCTCGGGGCCCTGCTGCTGCTGCTGCTGACCACCTGCCTGGCGGTGACTGCCAACCCTGTGCCCATGCTGCCGGATGACATCCAAGTGCAGGAGAACTTCAACCTAGCTAGGGTAAGGCTGGCTCTTGGGGGATGGTGGCAGAGTCTGAGCAGCTGGCTTTTGCTGGGGGGACAAGTCTTGCTTGCCCCCGGGTCTCACTCTCCCCATCTGGAACTCCACGGGGGTGGGGACCCTAAAGGCTTGTCCTGGCCTGACTGCCTGGGATTTGTTGAGGCAACAAGTCAATGCACCTGCTGTTCTGTGGGACTCTTGTCAGACCTTCTGAATCAAATGCCCTCATACTCAAACCTGTCCTCTCAGGTTCCAAGGGGAACCCATGCTTTGATTCGAACCCGCCCCGGAGAAGGCTTTGTGCTGGGAAACCACCCCACCCCCACCCCTGCAATGCCTAGCTTTTCCAGACTCCTCCTGCTCACCCCACCCCAGGCCTCACCCTCCAACCTCTCACCTTGTCCCACCGCAGCTCTGTCCTGGGTCCTCTGCCCTTAGTGGGCACAGGGCAGGCATGTGGGGTTATGGGGAGAAGAGAAGCAGGCCAGAGACCGGGGCTGGTGGGAACCACAGTGCTGCGTTGGGGGGAGTCCTAGTGTTTCCTTCCAGGCCCAGCTCTGCCCCAATCACTGGAACAGAATCTTGTCCACCAGGGCTCCATCTGCACATCAGCATGGGGGGCTCTCAGACCCTAGCTGTGGTGCCCTGTGGGTTTTACTTACTTTCAGGGACAAGGAAGGGCCATGGGTGGAGGGGCGGTGAGAAGCAGAGCCCGGTGGTCTGCGACAGTGAAGGGACAGGCTCACTGGCCCTCGGCAGGGACGTGGAATCCCCAACTCTCTGATGTGCAGTCAGGAAAAGGAGGTGTCAGGCTTGTTCTGCATCAGCTCAAGCAAAGGAGATACTTTCTAACCCAGGGCCGTGGGCTGCTTGCGGGGCGCTGAGCACCCTGTCCCCTGACTCCTGCTCTTGGGGAGCGTTGTTTGGGGATGACTTTAGGGCGTATGGATTTGGACCCCATCCAAGTGACCGGCGCGGACCTCAGATCATAACAGAGCAAGGCTTCTGCCGGGCAGGTGGGACCCGACCTGAACACCTCCCTTCTAAGCTGCCACGGTGCCTGGAGTTCCGTCATTAGGGCTCCATCCTCCTTGGAAGCTGTGTGGCCTCCAAGGAGCTATAAGATGCTATCACTTAAAAGGATTAATCATTCAGGGGAGGGAAGGGAGCAGACATCCGTCCACCAAGTCTTCTTCCAGGTCTGAGGTGAATCCAGAGTCTCAGTGCTGTGGTTGGTTGCCTCCTAGTTCTACGGGAAGTGGTTCCACGTGGCCATGGGGTCCACGTGCCCATGGCTGACGAGGTTCAAGAACAGGATGTACATGAGCACACTGCTGCTGAAGGCGGGGCCGACGGAGAGGGAGATCAGCACGACCAGCACCCGGTGGCGGTGAGCCTGGAGGCGGGGTAGGACGGGCAAGAGGGACCAGGACCCACCAGCACCCTGGCTTCGGTCACCACTCTCTCTCCTCCCAGCCAGGCCCTGGACTCTGAACTGGAGATCTTTCTGCTGTCTGCTCCCCCACCAGGCGTCCTTTCTTTTTCTTTTAAGACTTTATTGTTAGAAAGAGAAGAAAGGGAGGGAAAAACAGAGGGGAGAGACATCGAGGTGTGGTTGCCTCTTGTGCACCCCCAGTTGGGGACCTGGCCTGCAACCCAGGCCTGTGCCCTGGCTGGGAATCGTACCAGGGACCCTTTGGTTCACACAGCCACACCAGCCAGGGCACCAGGTGTCCTTTCTGATCATCCCATCTGCCCTTCAAGGACAGTGCCTCCAACACTAGGCCTGCCTTTCAATCTGCTGCTGTTCCCAGTGCAGCCCTTAACTTAATAAGGGCACGTTGATGGCCAGGGACCCAATCCGGAAACACGGGTGTGTGAGGAGTGGCCTAAATTCTTCTTTCTGCTGCTATGGGCCACTCAACCCATCAGCCATTCTCTGCAAAAATGACGCCAATCTGTTTACTTCTCCTGTCTTCCTCACCACCACCATTGGTCCAAACCACCTCCCGTTCTTTCCTGCTCGTCTACAACAGCCTGTCTGCGTTTCTCTCCACCTCAACTCTTGACCCTTCCGTTCAATCCATTCTTCACCCAGCAACCAGGAAGACCTTCCAGAAATTCAGATCTGCTTAAACCTTTCCATTCCACCTGCCTATTGCCCCTGGGAATAAAATGCCATCCCTTCGATACGGCCGTCCAGGCCCCTCCCAGCCCTCTCTCCCTGTGTCCTGTGCCCCAGCCATGTGGACCTTCTTCCAGTTCCTGGAATCCTTTATCCTCTTGGCTTTTGCACCGTATGTTCCATCTACTGGGGAAACCTTTCCCTTCCTCCCTGGGCTAACTCCCGCGGATCCTTCAGGACGCAGGTTCTCTGTCCCTTCCTCCAGGAAGCAGACAGCCCTCCCCGACCCCCGCAGGTGCATGTACATGCCTTCCTTTGCACTCTGGGAGCACCTCAAGCCTGCCCACTTGCCCCACTCAACTGTAAGCTGCTTATGGGAATGGGGTCTGTTTTGCCCCCCTCTGGACCCCCAGCATGTAGCCCAGTGCCTGGCACATAGATGCCGCTCAATAAGTATTAATCACTGTAGCAGTAAGAGCTCAGATGTGCAAAATGCTTATCTGAGCTCTTCACATAAGATGTATCATTGATCCTCCCAGCCACAACGGGAGGTAAAAACTACCGTTAACCTCATTTCATAGATAAGGGGGCTGGGGCAAGAAGACACAGGGTGATAAATGAATGCATTAATTCATCACTGATTTCCCAGTGCCTCAGAATAATGCACAGATCTGGTTATGGAAGCTGATTTTTAGTACTGGCTTTGCCGAAAGATGGCATGGATTAGTTCCTTTTATATCTGTCCCTCTGTGCCCTCATGTGTGAAATGAGTGTTTCCCAGGGCCAATGTAAGGGTTAAACAAGATATTTGAAAGTTCTACTTTCCAAATTAAAAAAAAATTAAAATGGGGAAGGACCTGGGAGGAGAAAGGGGTTGTCAGGATCATGCTCTCCACCAGAATTTACCTTTTATTTGTGTATTTTTGATTTGTTCATTTCCAGGAAAGGTGTCTGTGAGGAGATCTCTGGGATTTATGAGAAAACAGACACCGATGGAAGGTTCCTCTACCACAAATCCAGTGAGCTGAGTCAAGGGAGACACCCACAGTCCTCTTCTTTGCTCAAAAAGATGTCGCTGTCTTAAGCTCTCTTTCCTCTGTCTCAGCTTTCTCTCCCCCTGTAACTTTTCCTCCTGTTTTGCTAAGATGTCATCTATTCCTCCTCCTCCTCCTCCTCCTCCTCCCCCACCCCACACCCATCCAGAATTAGAGTGATGGTGTGAATGTGAGGATAACATCAAGACTTCATCAGTCTTCATGTTAGGCATCTGCAATCAGCTGATAAAAATTTGTGAAGCATCTACTATGTGCATGGAGCTAAGTGATAGAGGAACTTGGACATGAATGTATTCATTTATCCAGCCCATGCTTATTGAATCCACAAGATAATTGTGTTAGGGGTTTAATATATGAATATTTGGGTAAATAGAATGTTGGACAAGTGAGGAATAAACAAATGTTTGGCAACTGAATATACATGTGTATGGAGGACAGATAAGTGAGCTAATCAGTCATCTACCAGATAAACTGATGATTTAATGGGTGGAGGAAAATAGAAAGAAAGGGGGGAAAGAAGGATGGAGGGAGGAAGGGAGGAAGGAAAATGGATGCATTTGTAGATTGATGTATGGAGAAGATAAACGGATGCAATGATGCTGGATGACTGACTATGGAGGAGGCAGATGGGGTGAATAGAGGATGTGTGGGTGAATAGGTGAAGGATCTCAGGCTGGAAGAGCCTTCTGACCACTGAGCCGCTTTCCTTCCTGTGCCTCCCTTGCAGAATGGAACATCACCATAGAGTCCTATGTGGTCCATACCAACTACGATGAGTATGCCATTATTCTGACCAAGAAGCTCAGCAACCACCATGGACCCACCATTACTGCCAAGCTCTATGGTAAAGGCTTTAGACAAACTTGTTTATCCCGGGAACTGGAGGTGGGAGGAGGCCCATGATTTAGAGACAGTGGAGTCGGGATGAACAGGGAATTTTGCTTTTTCCTTCTGATAAACCTTCAGTTCCAGAATGTTGGGAACATTGACTCTCTCTGGAGGAGGTAGAACTCTGTCTCCCGTTTTAGGCAGAATCCTCTTTTTTTGATCTCTAAAATTCCAGACCCAGAGAATTCCAGAGCCTCCAGGCCTTCAAAGGAACCTGGGAAAGAGGCTTCTTTGAGAATTTGAATTCGGGAGACCTGGGTTGGGGCCTGGGAGGGACATGCCTTCTTTTCCCAGAGCAGATCTTTGCATAAATGCATCAAAGAGGTGGAACTGGACCAACTATTGTTTCAAACTTCCCCCAAATGAAAATCACTGGGCAAAATAACCTCAGGTCCTGCCAGCCCAGGTCCTGCCAGCCCAAGCCCTGAGGTTCTAGATGTTGTCTTTGCTACCCTCTGGCAGGGCGGCAGCCACAGCTTCGGGGAGACCTGCTGGAGGAGTTCAAGGTGGTGGCCCAGGGCGTGGGCATCCACGAGGACTCCATCTTCACCATGGCCGACAGAGGTAAACGACATCCCCACCCCACCTCATGCTTCTGTCTCCTCCTCAACCTTCATGGCCCCCAGAGAACATCTCCTCACCCCTGGGTCAATCTTAAAACCCTCGGAGACAAGCAGAGCTACAGTTCCCTTTTCTTCTTTACCGAGAAGGCAGCTGAGGGCTCTGGATTTACTCCAAGTAACGCGCAGCATGTACCTGGCAGAGCCTGGACTAGAACCAATTTAGTATTCACTCCACTGCCACGGGTCTGAGTGAGGTCATACCCAGAATCCGCAGGAACCTCTAAGAAGGTTATAGAGTGTCAGGGTGAAGGGCATGGCCTCCGGAGTTAGAGCACCTGGGTTCACGTTGAGCTGCGTGGCTGGCTTCTGGCTGATTTACTTCTAGAGCCTCATTTTCCTCATCTGTCAAATGGGGATAATACTGTCTCTCTTCTAAGTTGCTGTGAGGAGAGAAGGCCGTTAAATGCAATAGTGCTAGGCCTGGTGTCTCTAAATGCACAACGAATGTTAGGCATTGCTGTTGTGGGACGGTGCTGATGAAATGCTGGAGGTGGGTGACGGGGGAACCGATGCCAAAATGATGGTGTAGCCAGGTGGCTTTTCCTGGGACAAACGACCTTCAGCAAACCATGTGGGTGGGCCATTCATGAAGAGGCTAGTGCACAAGGCAGTTCTCAGGGCCATGCCCACCTGGCACATGGGCAGCCATACGAAAGAAGCACAGTCCTCTCTGGTCCAGGATGCTCCCTGAGCACGGTCCTTGTCCTTACTGCTGTGCCCTGTCCTCTGACCTAGGAGAGTGTGTCCCCGGGGAGCAGGAACCGGAATCCACTGCACCCCTAGTGAGTACCTCTTTCCTCTCTCTGCTCCACCGGCCCTGCCTGCTTGGTATTTGCTGCCCTTGCTCAGGCCCTGCTGGGGTGGGGGCCAGGGTCGTTGACAGGGGCGGAGGGGAGGCAGTCCCGCCTGGGCTCTGCCTTGCTTCTGCCTTTCAGGCTGGTTGCTGCCCTATCTGGACCTCTCTGCTCTCATGTACCAAACGGGATAATTAGTCCTTCCAAGAGCTAGAATTAAATGTAGGGCAGGACTCCTGTGCTGCCTTTTGATTCTGGGGGGCTTCCTCACTCTTCTGTCTTACTTCCCTGCTTCGCGCCATATTGATTAAGCTTTATTCATTCCTTTTTCCTCTGCTTATTTTAAAATTACATATCTTAATCGATTCTGCTGATGCGTGGGTAAATCCACATATGTGTACTTAGATATATACCAAGTCTGTTCTGAAAGTATCGGCCACACAAACTATTTTAATTATATTGACATTGGCTCAACATGACACTGATGGTGATGATGGCACAGCCAGGTGGCTTTTCCGATGAACAGCCTTCAGCAAACCACGCTGGTGGAGCCATTCGTGAAGAGGCTAATGCACAAGGCAGTTTGCAGTGTGATGCTCACCTGGTACATGGGCAGCCATATGAGAAAAGCAAAGTCCTCTCTGGTCTAGGATGCTCCCTTCTCCTCACTCTTCTGGATAGTTTTTCATTTGCAAGGAGCTTCCCCCGTAAGCAGCTTTTCCTGAGAACCAATCAGACCCACATTCTGTGGCCTACAAATGCCTTCAGGCTTCTTGCGGATGGGTACTGCCATTCCCTGGCTTCCAACTCGGGTAGATTTATTTTGCATTCTATTTTTTTGGCACTTCAACTGGAGGTTGGACGTGAGGCATTGCTATACCTCGAGGTTCTGATTTTTCATTTCAGATGAGAAATCTGTCCCGTGATTCCCATTCTGGAATTCAGGTTGATGCTTTCAGGAGAACAGGCCATGAACCAGTGTAGCAGCTATGCTTCTGTCTACACCGATTCCACCAACCAACGGTTTACGTAGTCCTGGGGTACAGGTGTGCGATAGTACCAAGGTTCCGGCAACAGCTTCTTCATTTTCTTTCCCTCAGAGAGCTCGGCGGGCTGTGCTGCCCCAGGAAGGGGAAGGGTCAGGTGCTGGGCAAGTAGTCGCTGATTTCAGCAAGAAAGAAGGTATGATCACTCCCTTTTCACCCCCTTCAGCCATACTCCAGCAAGGAAGGACCCATGGTTGGCTCACCCTGGCTGCCCTCACAACCATGAAACCTCATTTTTCTGCTAGTCAAGGATGAGGCCTAGAAAAGGTGAATCAAGTACTCTGCCCTGTGCCAGGGGTTGGGAGGGGCGAGAGGAGACAGGACCTGGCCTCTCTTCCCCATAAGAAGCCAGCTCTCACCCCATCTCGCTGTGTGGCCTCCTAGCCTTGGTTTCCTCATTACACAATGGGGTAACAACCCGCTGAGCTGACCACCAGGGCTCTTGTGGGAGCAAGGTGGGGGAAGGATGTGAGGGTGCTTTTAGCTGACAGGGTTTATGAACTCACTTCCCAACTTGCTCTGCAAACACTGAGCCCTGCTCCACCCCAGACCCTGTGCTGGGCACTGGAGTCATAGACACAAGTCACCCGCATCTTTTTGGAACTTCTGCTCAAGGAGTGGAGGCAGTCAGGGAAGAAAGTGATGGCCCCAAAAGGGAGGGTCAGCAAAGAGGCTGGAGTAGCTCAGAGGATGGAGGGGCGAGGGGATCAAACATTTCTCAGATGAAGGGGAACGCATGCTGTGTCTAGGCATCCAGGGAGGGTTTTATGGAGCAATACATGCCAGGGGCGGGAACAAGGCGAGCAAAGGCACGGGGGTGGGTCCTCGGTCAAGAGGTTAGGGTAGCCAGCATGGTTGCTGGTGAATGTGTCCATTACTATCATTACAGGGTCCCCAACACAGGGGATGGTGGCTCTGTGGATTGCTGCTAACTCCTCATGTTAAGGAGCATTGATTTTGGAGTCCCACAGACATGATTTTGAACATCAGCTCTATGTGACCCTGGGCAAGTCACTTGACCTCTCAGAGTCCATTTCCTCATCTATAAAATTAGTTGGCAACCCTTCCTCTTAGTGCAGAGATAAACACCAAATGGGGCGATGTGTGGTAAGTGTCCAGCCTGGTGACGGGTACACAAGCAGCACTCAGCAAATGCTGCTCTTCTGCCCCTCACCAGATTCCTGCCAACTGGGCTACACGGTAGGCCCTTGCCTGGGGATGATGGAGAGGTATTTCTACAATGGCTCCTCCATGGCCTGCGAGACTTTCCAATATGGGGGCTGCCTGGGCAACGGCAACAACTTCGTCTCCGAGAAGGAGTGTCTGCAGACCTGCCGAACCGTGGGTGAGCCCGGGCCCTTTGCCCCTACGCGTGCTGCCTCTCACGACGCCCTCCTCCCAACAAACCACCTGCCAACTGACCGGGGAGGGCATGTTCCAGTGGTGGGATTCAGGGGCAAGTTTCCCGGAGCCGTAGAATTGCCATTTGGATATGGGCGACTCTGGGCAAGTTATTTCTTCTCAGGGGCTCCAGTGTCGCAGAAGAGCGGGACTAGGTGGCCTGGGGGAGCAGGACCCCCTGGTTTAGGTCCTTTGCCTCAGGTTAGCCCATCACAAGGGTTACTAATCTGCATGCCTCTCTCCTACCCCGCAGCGGCCTGCAACCTCCCCATCACCCCTGGCCCCTGCAGGGGCCACATTCAGCTCTGGGCTTTTGATGCTGTCCAGGGAAAGTGCGTCCGCTTTATCTACGGGGGCTGCCAAGGCAACGGCAACAAGTTCTACTCGGAGAAGGAGTGCAAGGAGTACTGTGGCATCCCTGGCGACGGTAGGGGGCCTTGGGAGGTGCCAGGCTAGGGGCACCTGGGGCCCAGGTGGGAGAGGCCTGGTAGGTAGGGCTGGGAGAGCCCTGGACTATCAGGTGACCAGCCCATTCACTCTCTGGGCCTCAGTTTCCCATCTTGAAAACAGGGCCAGGTCCTAGGCCTTCCCCGAGACTGAATGGGCTACCTGGGGTACCAGGTACAGGCAGAGGGTGTGCAGAGTAGTCTGAGGAACCTGGCAGAACTGGGCTGATTCTGGCACTGCCACGGTCAGGCTGGCCACACTGGGCAAGTGCCAGTTTTAGCCTCAGTTTCCTTTTCTGTGAAATGGGACAAAGTACCTACTTCCCAGGCTTCACAGTGCCCGTTAGTGCTCAGCTAACGGTAGCTGTTGCTGCGAATGACGGTGGTGCCTTGGGAACAGGGCAGGCATACCTCACTTCCTAGATACTGTATTTCTTAAAAAGGGAAGGCAAGACCCTTCGCCAGCAAAAACGTGACAACTTGCTTTATTGTGATAGTTGCCTGGGACCCAACCTGCAATACCTCAGAGGTGTGCCTGTAATGGCGCTGTAGGGAATCGCAGCCACTTAAGATTACTGGGCCTTATTTCCCCACTGGGAAAGGCAACGGAAGTAAATCAGAAGAGGCCAAGAATCAGATCATTCTGTGGAATGCACTTCGGTGATACCAGGCCATTCAGCAAGCACAAGTGTCTGGCTTCAGGCTCAGGCCCACACTCAGCTAAGCTGCCTTTCCTCCTCCATGAAGCATCCCCTCCCCGGCCCTGCCCCTTCCCTGGGCCCTCAGGTGAGCCCCACACCTACCCCGAGTCTCTGTGTCCACAGGAGATGAGGAGCTGCTGCGTTTCTCCAACTGACCGGTCAGAGCGAGGCCAGAGGGCGGCAGGGAAGCTGCAGCGTCTGTCCCAAGACCCCACATTGGGCAGGCTGGGCCAAGAGAACTGGGTTCAAATAAAAACCAAATCATAGACTCCTGAAATTCCACGTCCCGACTGTTCACTGTCGTAAGCGTAAGATGGGGGCGGCAGGACTGGATACAAAGTTGGGGCGGGGTGACTAGCCTCCCCCGGGAGTGAAAAATGTGTGTTGGAAATGTAACAGAACTATTTTCCATCCATGTAACTGGCTGTGCAAATTATGAAACAAGTCACAGCTCTACGTACTCAACAATCGTATAAGATTATTTTCATAAAGCTAGAAAAGAGGGCAAAACTCAGGATATATGTTTCTGGGAGAGGCTTGACCAGGTCATCAGCGACTCAAGGGGGAGGAGAGTTGTACCCTAGTGTGCCCAGGTGGGTCAGTGCCTAAAATAATTCCCCTGTCCTTTGTCCCATGAAACTCCCTCCCATATTTTACTTCAGCCACAGCTACCTCCCCAACACCAGTTGCTAGAAACTGAAAAGCCTTACGCCATCTCCCCACCAGGCCCTTGAGTTCCCACCTCCTGGGATCCTCACTCTGCCCTTCACCCCAGAAGAATGTTCACCGACCTCGTAGCATTAGGTTCCCGGCAACCAGCTGGGCCCTGGACCAGAACCAGCAGCCCTCGGTCTGGCCTGGCTTCTCATCCCCGCAATCGGTAGGCCACCCGAGGTGGCTCAGGCACTGACCTGGCCCAAGCACATGCCTCTAGGAGCCTCCACTTCTGACACACTGAATATACAAACATCTGATTTACAAAGCGCTCTTGCCAGTTTCACCCACCCAGAGCCCAGCTGGATGCAGCTGCTGTGAAGTGGATCCCAGCTCTGTGTCCTGAAGGGGAAAGCTGCCGGGAGCAGCAAAACCCCCTCTTCCCCACAGGTGACCAGCCTGCCGAGGGCTGCGGGCTAATTCAGTCAAGGGTCCTTCTCAAGCCATTAGCCCCATCGCTTAAGAGACCCATCAAGAAGGAAGGAGGGAGGACACTCCCCATCTTTTGTCGAGGGGAGAAACCCGGAAGCAAGGATTTGGGTGTAGAAAGCTCGGAACCCCCTTGGTCAGACCACATCAAGCCCCCTCCCGAAATCTCCTCCAAAGCCTAGAGTGTGGAGAGGGGACTGTCCTGAGGGACACATTTGGGGTCATGGCATAGGGTTCAGGGGGAAGTGACAGTCAGGGTCTCCTGGCTGTCACTTGGACCAAATGGCACCACACCTTGCTCCCCTCCATGCCTGCCTCACACCCCAGAGCTACCCATGGCAGTTTGAAGCTGTCACTCTGAAGAGGGATATTTTGAAGTGACCTGAAGAATAAATGCTTAAAGTGTTTTTTTGTTTTTGTTTTTTGGCAGTTCTGCGTTCACTACTTAACACGGAGCTCCCATATACAAACCTGGGTTTCTCAGTTCTCTAGAGAAGCTTAGGCAGACCTCAAACCTGGGGGCAGAGCCAGGGCCACCCCTGCAGGTCCCCCAGCCCTGCCCAGTCCTGGAGGCATCTGCCTCCATGACACTTGCCAAGTGATCTTCCCAACAACAAATGAAACTCCCTGCAACCCTGACTGCATCCTTCGGGGACGCACCTGTGACCCGGGGTCTGGGGCCACGATGTCCATCTTGGAAGGCCCCAGGCATGTTGTCAGCATGTGGCTGCCCTGAGGACTTTTGATCCCTAGGTCATCATCCTCATTTCTGACACACAATAGATGTGGCTGCTTAACATATTGTTGACCGGTTATGAGAAAAAAACCCACGTTTTCCAGCCCCAACTTTGTTGACCAGTAAGGAGTTAACTTGCGTTTGCACTTGCATTAGCTATTGTAGAACACTGCCAGTCAACACTGTGTTAATTCGGTCCCTTTTTTAAACTTTAAAGCCCAGCGGCTGGATCTCCAGCAGGAGGGAGGCTCTGGGCCAGGCCTGGACCTCATGTGTAATGTCCCCAGGTGGGGAGGATGGTCCGCTGCAGGAGGACTTCGGACTTCTGTCTGAGACCACGCAAAAGCTCCCTGGTTAAATTTCAACTGGGGCTCCTCTGCCTGCTACACGTAACAGCAGGAGACTCCCACAGAAGGGAGGTTCTGAGGGCAGGACAGATGCCAGCTGATGGAGTAACCTTCTCCAAGAGCAGCCTGTATCTGTCTGATGACAGGGATAGGGTGAGGCACCGGCAGGGGGAGTCTGGCGTCCTATGACCTGATACCTTGGATAGTGTCTGGCGGCAGCAGGCCTGCTTTAGGGGGCAGCGTCACCCCTCCCTCCCCACTCAGGCTGCAGCTTGCCTTCCAGAGGCGTCTTCTGTCCAACTAGCCTTTGGCTGGACTCGACTCAAGCAAAACGTTGATGTCTGCGGTGTGAGGCTCTGGGCAGGGCTGCAGAGGGGTGGGTCCCTCAGGGCTGGTCCCCGCAGTTCACTGTGGAGGGTGCTTGCCAACGCCATCAGGATTTGGCAAAGCCATGGACACCCTAGGAAACAGACATGGCACACAACAAACACGTAACGTCACACACGTCACTTGGGAGGCCAAAGCCAGTCACAAGAGGCATGAATGATCACGGGGCCAGGCGAACTTGGATGTGTCCCTGAGGCACCAAGTCTGTAGGACTCGCATGGTATCTCCTTCCTTCCATGGGGTGATGCTCCAAAAACCAGGCCTGTAGGCACCATGTCTCCCCTTGGCCATGTCCCACCATCATTTACCAAACACTGGCTGGGCTGGGGCTGGTGCCGGAGATGAGCAATTAGCTCAGATGAGTTAGGAACGCCCCGGGGGCCCCACCTCTGGTCCATCCCCACTCACCCGCACACTCTCCTCTCTGGACAACATGGCCCAGCCTCAAACCCAAGAAATCACACCACACACCACCATCTTCCTAAAGGTTGTTTTATTGTAAAACCATAAATACAACACTGACATGAAATCATTTAAGCAACCGATCCTCTCTAGCCATTAAAAGGATGTCTTTTTGCCTTGGCATCAACCAGATGGGAAATAATGTTGCAAGAATTCACGGGGTAGAGGGGTTCTGAATTCTGGGCGGGGGGGCTTTTGGCGATTTTAGGAACCAAGTGGAACCTTCCTCTTCTCCCTGGGAAATGTCCCACTTTTGGACAAGAACAAACAGGTAAAAAACAGCAACATTTAAACAAGCTCAGTTTTAAATTTTATTACTGTGTAAAAATCTTTCCTTCTTCTGGTCCTTTCCTCCATGTGACATCAGTCAAAAGTCTGAAACATCCCGAAAGTGATTTGGCTGGAAATGGAGAAATGGTACCAAAACCATGTGAAACGAAAATTAAAAAAAAAAAAAAAAATTCAAAAGGACAAACAGAAAACCCTTCAATAAACCCTCAAGTTTGGTCTCGGGAGCTTACACATCACACAAGAACTGTCAACTCAACCCTCATGCAACGTGGCTCCTTATGGAGTTGTCGGACCCACACCGACACAGGAGACCACAGACGCCTTTTCCTAATTAACACAGCAAGGATGACACTAGGTAACTTTTTTTTTTAAATACAGTACATGGTACACAGGGTCCCAAGATGGCCCTGCATCAACCCCTCGTGGAGACTTGAGCCAAGCATTGGCTGTTTATAAAAATATTGTGTTGCTACAAAAGTATAAATTAATGCTACCGGTATTAAGAAATATTAAACACATAAAACTTATAAGGATTAAGAAAAATATTCATTAATACCTGTAGAAAACTCTGGCCTAAAAAAGATATTTTTTTTTTTGTGTTTGTTTTTTTTGTAAATTTTTTTTTTGTATTTTTTTTTTAAGATGAGTTTCTTGCACGCAAAGAGCGAGACACAGTCCCATGTGCCTGTGGTATTGCCTAGAATGTCTTTACTACTGAGAAAGGGTGGGGGTACACACACGGGGTTACTGAGTGGGGCGCGGGAGGAAGGGGGCACCAAGGCTTTCTTAAGATTTACCTGATGTGAAAGAATCACCGATGTGGAAGTTGTGGGGAAAAGAAGAAGGTAGGATCAGAAGAGAACTGAAAATAATTTATACTTAAAAAAACAACAACAACAACACTCTCTGCTTCAGGTGGGTGTACAAAATGATTTCCTGATGTTTGGGATCTGAACGGCCCTGGAGGTGTTGCCCGGTGGGTCTGAGCCTTCAGCCCTGCAGGTCCCTCTTCTCCTGGCTGGTGAGTCCCAGCCCGACGCCAGTCCACGAGTTTGCTCACTGCCTGGGAAGCCAGCCGCCCTGGCTGGGCAGGAGGGAGGGCAGGGGCTGGCCAGCACCGGGGTTGTGGGAGGAGTGCCTCCTTCCGGCTGGTCTCAAACCCCAAGGTCTCTGGCCAACCTGGACTTCAGGAAGCGCTGCGGGGATCTCAGGACCCTGAGGTTGCAGTCAAGGCTGGGCTAGGCCCCTATAAGGAACTTTGGTTTGAAGAGTCAAGGTGCCTAGTGGGACGTGAAGATGGGTCCGATGATGACGCCCAACTGCAAACCTAGCAGATCCTTCTCCGTGTAGGAGTTGACTCTTTAGAGCGACACGGTGGTGGCGGCGGTGCAGCCATGAATATACAAACAGGATCATCATCCTCATCCAAGTGGAGGCTGGTACCTTTTCATACAGAAACAGCGCCCCTTCTGGGAAAGACTGGCCTCTACCAGCTACAACTCTCAGACCTAAATGAGAGCCAAAGGAAAGCCACAAAATCTGCCAGAAAACCCTGAAAAGGGGAAATCAGGAAGGAAACATAAGAGGGAAAAACACTGTATCATTGGTTCACCAAAACTGGCCTAGCAAACATGAGCCACAGTGAAGAGGGGGGCAGGCCCCACCCCGGTTCCCCCACTGGCCCAGGTGGATCTAGGAGGTGGGGACAGGGCGACAGGAGGTCCCTCTACTGTCTCCAGAGGACCGCCTGAGCCATGCTCAGCCTCAGGGTTCTGTCTGAAGCAGTAGCCCATCCAGGAGCCCTTCTTCAGGCACAGCCGGTGCTGACCGGTTCCCAAAGCAAGGCGAGGGCATAGCTATGAACCCACCCCAGCTCCAAGGGGCAGGAGGCTGCCCATCGTGCCCCACGCACTTCCTCTTCTTGTTCCTGCAAGCACACCCATCAGGATGACAATATCCACGTCCTGTCCCCATCTGGGCCATTTCTCGCAGGACGGCCCTTCTCCATCTGCCTTCCAGCTTCATTTCAAACCTTTCTTGTGAACCTGTGGAGCCTAGAGAGGTGCGCTGTATCCTTGACGTCTCCCAGATGTCTGCTCTCCAAAGAGCCTCGTCCAGATCCAGGGGGGAGGCAGGTGACCTCCTGCCAGCACAGGGGACTCCAAAAGACAGACATTTTGGCTTCACAGTGGAAAATGTGCCTTTGCGGAGTTTTTCTCTGGTATCTCTTGAAAGTGCAGGAAAAAAGCAAACCAAAGGAAAGAACTCCTAGCAGTCTCTAGACCTGGTGTTAAAAAACAAACAAAAAATAGTCCTTCCTGGAATCCCAGAGCCCCCTAACTTCCCAACGTGTCATCCCACCCTTTTCCCAGCCAAGGGCCACTCTCTGAATGCCAAGCACAAGGTGGCCAGGTGGGCTGGATGCCGGGGCAGCAGGTGGCCCCTCCGTTTTGTTTCCTGGTTGCTAACTACCATCGGAGGGAGGCTGGCTGGCTGACCTCGGCGCAGAAGGGAGAACGGTGCAGGGACAGGAGCAGTCACCCGTGATGACGGGGATGGCACCGCTGCTCTTGGTGGCACTGTGACCCTGCGGCTACTCCAAGTCTGAGGGACCGCCCACAAGGCTTGGGCTTTGGTGGTGAAGCCAGCTGACCTCAGATGAGGGGCCTCTACAGTCTCCTCTTGGGTTCGCGTGACAAAGACCGGTTCTGCCCTGGGAATCACACAGCTTGAGATGCGTTGCATCCGTCAGCAGGGGAATACTTGGCGCTGCCCCGAACATGGCAGAAATGGTGTCTGGCCTATCAGCTGCCAGGGGCCAGTGGTGGCAAGTCCCCCAGCAGTCACGGAAGGAGGAAGCAGAAGATAAAACCCTCACCAGGGTGAGTGCCTGGAGATGAAGTGGAAGAGTCTACCTTGATCCTTTGGCTGAACTAGAACTGGAACAAAGTAGGATATTGCTGTTAATCAGGGGCCCGAGTGGCTGAACCTGTGAGATCTTTGGGTTGTTGAGCTGTTGGCAGCAGCAGGAACTGCATATGGGAATCGCCTGTCCGGTAGAGTCTTTCCTGTTGGCAACACCAGTTCCCGGGGAACCGGAGGCTGCAAGAGCCAAATGGCTGCCTGCGCCCTGTTGTCACATGTGCTGGAGGCAGCCCCAGGAGACAGCTTTCAGAGTACCCAGTGGCATCCGCAGCAAACCTGTCCCACACACTGAACTGTGGTGGAATGGAAGAACAGAACAGGAGGCGACACGGAGGACTAGGTACCTAGAATTTAGGGGAGATTTGCTCAAATTTTCATGCTGGATGGCAGACATCCCGCGGCCCAAAGACGACTCTCCATGCACATCCGGACTTGGTCTCTGATGGCTTTACATGGAAAGGGAATGCTTCTTTTCTACTTAAAAGGGGCAACACCAGCACAGCTCTGCTCTAAGTAGAGGGAGAATGGGCTCCAAGGCTTTTTTCCACCGACCACACGAAGCAGCAGCTCAGGTCCCCCTGGTGTGGTTCAGGTGCCAGGCTGCGGACCCGTCCCCAGACGCGAAGCCACGCTGGAGGCATCTGTCACTCCTTAGCCATCTGCAGCCACCTCCCAGAATGACCCCGAAGGTCCGACCGAAGTCTGCTGACACACTTCGGGAAGTGACATTAGGTGTCTAGTGCGATGGCCTGAGCTCGGCTGGAAATGCTGTGGAGGAAACGGCTGCTGAGACCATGGCTCACCAGAGAGGAAGTGGAGTGGCCCCCATGAATGCACTTCAGTACGTCCAAGACTCGGGGCGTCAGTTCTCATGAGGCAAAGCGAGCAGGCTTGGCCCGCAGAGACAGTGTTTTCCCACCGACGTTACTTCCCCACCTGCCACGGACCTGGGGGAGAGGGCTGTTCAGTACAGTGATTCGTGTAGTCGAGGTATCTCGCAGTTGAGTAATGCTTTATTACTAGCAAGGAATGGAGCGGACTTAGTCAACCCCCAAGACGGTAAAATGTGCCTTTGCGAACGGCCCCCTACAATGGTGGTCTTCCTCAGCCTCCAGCCCTTGGTGTAACCATCTCTATGCCACAGCCATGGCCACCAGAGGGCATGAGACCACCAGCACTTTATTCACAGAGGTGGGATGGGGTGGGGCATTGGTCACTGATCCTGAGGGAGAGGGGCCACCCTCAGCATTTGGACTGAGTGTATAGAAACTAAATTGCTCAAGGACAGAAAAGCCGAAAGATATCTTTCACAGCATCAAGTTCGACGTGGCCCAATGCCATTCCACCCTCAAGACATCAACCATTTGACCCACAAGGCACCACGCTCAACTGTTGTCCTGGAAGGAGGTCTGAGGCTTGCCTGGAGGCCCAGGGCCGAGGGCAATGGAACCATCGGGACCGCCTGGGATCCTGGGGAGGGAGGGGAGACTGTGGGTCTGAGGTGTGACAGACGTGAACATGTATCAACTCAGGAGTCCCTGCTGAGCTGGAAGTGTCAGTGACGTGGTGAGTAGTGTAATGCACTCTGGGTATATAAATCAGACATTCGCAGTACCAGACCAGGCGAGCCAGGAGGGCGGGCCTTCCACGTACATTCGGGAGAACCCCTAAGCCACACGCTTCCCTATGGCTTCCACCAAACCCCACGTTTGTGAAACCTGTGACTCCAACACCACTCCTGGTCTCCAAACAGCACAGACAAGTTCATGGTCTTTGCTGTCCAAATACACGAAAACTGGACTGTACAGGGAAGGCTAATAAAAACCTTAGGAGAGTGAATATACCACTGAGATGAGCTAGTTTACAGTGTGACTTGAGGAACAAAATGGGCAATTAAAAAAAAAAAAAATAACCTTCAACATATAAGTTATAGACATTCAGTGCCTCCTAGCTGAGTCCAAATTAAATTTGAAAAGAAAAAAAAAAGGTAAAAACTGCTAAAAAGTTAGGTAAAGTTATTAAGGAGTGGAGACAGTATCAATACTTCTCTGGAATAGGTCTTTTTTTCCTCTCTTACATGAAAAAGCCAAAAGTCAGCTTTGTATTCTGAAAGTCTCCTTTCCTGATTAGGGGAGATAGATAGGTGTGTTTCTAAGGCGGCTGCCCTGTGACACCCAAGGGTGTCACAAAGGCAGCAGCTCAATGCCCTGAAGGTGAACAAGAACAAAGTCCAGTGCAGAAACTGTCCATCGGGTGCAGTTCGGAGAATCCATAGCAGGGCAGCCAGGGAGGGGCGGGGCGGGCGCGCCAGGGTCGGGGAGGGGGGGTGGCGGGCTTGGGGGAGAAAGGGGAAACACGGGGTGAAGGACAGAGAGCGTCAAGTCACTTCAGATCTCAGCTGCCTGAACATTTTGCAACATCCGCGTTCTACCAACCTGCACACCTGAAAACAGAGTCTTAAAAGCCCCTTACTGAGAAGAGGAGGTGAAGCGTTCTCCCTTTCCTAAACACTCAGCTTTCCTGACACACCCAGTTTAATGCACACGCGCACCCACGAGCAGGCACGTGTGCATGCACCAGGGTAGTGGGCGTGTGCACACGCATGCAACAGTTCCGTGGCGGCGCAGGTGAGCGGAGAGCTCCACACCCGCATCCAAGGCACGTGTGCCTGGACAGGTCCGCACAGACGCCGGCGTTACACGCGCGTGCACACCCCCACTGAAAAAAGCACTTACGTTTCCAGGGGGCGTTTATAATGAGGTCCACAGTGTTTAGAACTTAAAATTCCTTTTCTTGGTTTTGCGACAGTGTTGTGTAATTTTTTCCACCATTCTCTTCTTCCTTCTCCTTTGCTCCCAAGTCTTAAAGCATGTTGGATTTCAGAAACATGAGTTTGTTCATGTCTTCCGGACTGAGCAGTCGCCTCCTCTTGATCAGAAGGGCCTGTTCACACATATTTACACACCCACTCCTGGCCCCCACTGCCGGGACGGCGAGGAGCCAGAAGGCGAGCTTGGCGAGTTTCGTGTGCTTTTGGGTGACGCACGACCAGTACTGGAAGAGATCGGGGGTGGCCTGGAAGAGGGGCTCCTGCAGGTAATCGTACACTTCATTCTTCCCCAGCCGGTCATCTTCCTGAGCTGCGGGGTTCTCACCGGTGGCGGAACGGGGCTTCTTGGCGGTGGGTTCAAAGTCAGCCTCCTCAGTCCAGGACTCCTTCACCTCGTTGATGAGCTCACACACCTTGCCGATGATTTCCTCGTGCTGATAGGGTGGGACCGGCCGCAGCTTCTGCTGCGGGTCCAGGATCATAGCCACCTTATGTGCCGGGTGCACCTTGAAGTTCTCCTTGAGGGCTTCCAGGAAGAGGTGGCAGAGCTTGCTGACAGTGCCCGCGTCGTTGGCCTTGGCGGTGAACAGCTTCTCCAGCCTGACGTAGGTGGGCAGCACCAGCTGCAGGGTGGGCTGGCTCTCGTTGCTCAGCTCGATGACGGCCTGCTTCACCGGCGTCAGGATGGCTGCCAGGTTGCTGAGCAGGTGCTTGTTCAGGCTCTGGATGAGGTTCATCTTCTTGGCCCGGCTGTAGAACTCGCAGATCTGCTCGTAGCGCTCGTGCACCAGCAGCAGCGAGTCCGTGACCGAGTTCCAGCAGGGCGGCGGCGAGGTCTCCTCCAGAGACCCGAAGGTCTCCTTGGCAAGGCCCGTGGAGCCCGCCAGGTCCTCGCACACGTTGAGCAGCTCGATGACCTCGTGCATGCTGCGGGCCTGCAATGTCCGCTTGCTCAGCACGCTCTGCACCACGGAGTTCAAGGCACAGGCTGAGCAGCGGAGGCACATGCCGGCCTTGGAGAAGGCAGATGCGCTCACCCGGCAGTCCGTCACGTACACTGTCCTGATCTCTGACATCACAAACTCTGACAACACGTTCTGCACCCAGTGGTGCACCAGGTCGCCGCTGTCACGAATGTCCGCCCCCTTCACACCCAGCACGTAGCTCTTGATGTGGTTGCCCTCCGCCTGGTAGGCGGTGAGGATGTAGCAGGAGTCGGGGCCGACGCTCTGCGAGTGACAGGTGACGCCAATGCCCAGGCAGGCGTTGCTGCCCAAGGCACATGTCACCTTCACCTTCACCTGGTTGTACATGCGGGGCAGGTGCTTCAGGGCCAGCGTGTTGAAGTTGCCCAGGATCTCAGTGACCGAGAAGGCCCCGTAGCGGGCGCCACTATCCACCAGCGTCTGGGCCAGTTTCAGGAACTCCTTCCCGCTTACCACGCTCAGCGCCCCCAGGTCGGCGCACATCACCCGCAGCAGCCGCTCCGCGATGTTCTGCCGCTCCTTCTCGGGGATCATGCTGTTGGATGTCAAACTGCTGGCTGTGGCTGGCAGGGGGCAGAAGGGGAGATGTACTTAATCCTGGCATTTGAGGACCCTTGATCTGGCAGCAGCCTAATACGCTAAGCATCTGGAGTTAGGAATTATGAACTGATTTCATCTTGCATACAAATGGGAGCTGCTAGCTGTCTTTTAATACACGAGTCTCGTGAGAAGAGCACGCTATGATTGATTGATTAGTAATGCCTGCCAAGGCATGGGAACTGAACGTAGCGGAATGTGTGCAACATACATGTTGCACGTGCCATTCACCTAGACTTTTGCAGTCAACTAGTCTAACCTCTTCCCCGTTATAGCAATGGCTTCTGACACTGTAGAGGGATCTCTAGTAAATAAAGCACATGAGGCCACAGTGTCAGGAAAGAGCAGCCAAAAGTAATTGTAAGAGTGGATTCCGGTTCTGATTCTGGCCCTAATTTGTGCTCTCTGACCCTGCACAGATTGGATCCTCTCCTTGGGCCTCCTTCTGCCCATCCCACAAGGTCGAAATTCACACAAACGAGGTCTCAGGTGTGGAAGTGCTTTGGAGGCTGTGATGCACAGTCTTCTGTCACAGGAGGCGCAGGTGGTGTGGCTGAGGGGCGGAAGGGACAACCAGAGGGGTCTGGAGGTGTGTGGGGCAGTCCTCCATGGGTCCCCCGGGCTCTGGTCCGGGAGGGACCTACCGTTGTTGGCACTGTTCCTCTGGGCCTGGGGTTTCCACTTCTCTTCCACGACAGCAGGTGGCGATCGGGACTGGTTGGAGGCAATGTTATTCTCATTGTCCGCTGCAGGCATAAAGAGGACAGTATGTCACCCTAAGGTACCAGAGGCCTGTGAACTAACAGACAAGAACTGGAGTGTGGTGGATAAAGGCAAACATGGCCTCTGGGACTGAGGCCCGGCTCCAAATCCTGGCTCCTCCTTACACAGGTATTTTGTGTTTGTGAAGCCTCGTTTTCACCATTAGGAAAAATGAAGGTACTCACGCAGCTGCAGCACAGTCGCTGGAAGGACTAACGAGGGGTAATAATGCAGGGAAGGAGCAGAGCACCGTGCCCAGTGAGGACGCGAAGCTGGAAGGAAGGCTGTCTCCCAAGGAGGGGCGTGTGCAGGAAGGAGAAAGTGGCTGTTTCGGGAAGGGGATGGAAAAAGAAGAGCCAGTTCTTGTTCGGGGCTCATCTTAGAATGTGCTACAGCCCTGACTACGTCCCATGTCATCTCCGGAACTCCCGGCCAGCCTTTGGAGAGCACCGCTCAGCCCACC
The DNA here is from genome assembly GCA_004026585.1 of Noctilio leporinus. Taxonomy (NCBI): domain Eukaryota; kingdom Metazoa; phylum Chordata; class Mammalia; order Chiroptera; family Noctilionidae; genus Noctilio; species Noctilio leporinus. The sequence continues at coordinate 682,075 of PVIW01000119.1, forward strand.
TTGTAGGTGAGAAGATGGAGGCCCAGAGAGGCAAGGTGGTTCAAAGAGATGAGAAATGGGGTGTAGCCATTCCGAAATCCTGGCACTGGGAATGCCAACCTGCTTGCTGCCTGGGAGTGCGCACGCTTCTTGGTGGGGGTCACGGCAAAGTTCCCACACCTCTCTGGGCTGTGGTCCTCTGCCATGTGCTTTTAAAAGGGACAAGGAGGAATGACCTCTGAGGGGACTTTGCCTCTGCTACCCCTCCACCTCATCTATCAGTTTATCCAGCTGAAACAGGTGGCCGCTTAGAGGACCTGGGTCTAACATCGTGACTACAGAGCCCTGGACAAGTTACGTAGCCATTTTGTGCCTCAGTTTCCTCATCTTAAAGTGGAGCTGATACAGGCACTTTACTCAGGAGGCTGTTGGAGGGTTCCGTGAGCTGATAGGTGTAAAACTCTTAAGACTAAATCCTGGCAACCAAGGAAGGGCTCTGAGCACATTAGCAGCAATGCTGTTTTGACCCAGTGATTCCCTTCTCTGGGCCTCAGTTTCCTCATCTGTACAGTGGGATAACGTCAGGTAGCTAACAGGCTTATTCAGGAGCTAGCAGGAAATAACCACAGCTGACCCATACCAACTGCTCTCACAATGTTCGTTAACTATTTTAGCATCATTACCACCAACACGGGCTCCTGAACTGTTAGCACAGGCAAGCCGCGTTTCCCACCGCACAGAAAGGAAGTTTATTAGGGGGAATTACCTTGTGCCAGTCAGCAGCCTCTTAATGAGATTGGTGTTATTCGAGGCTGATCCCCTTATCAGCAGCGCTGTGAACCGCGCAGATCATGACGTTTAATTTCTCTGTATGGAGTCAATCCTTTAATCCCGACTCAGCCGGGCTGGGATTCAGCCTCCCGCATTCTCTGCTAGCGCTGGATCGGAACAAAGCAGCCCAAAGCTCTTGTGGAAAACAAGTGGAGAGGCTGCAGGAGGTGGGGCCGTACGAGGCAGCCTTGATTTGCATTTTAATGGCCTCGACCCGAGCGCCTGAGGGAGGGCTGCCCTCGCACCCAGACTCTGCCCTAGTCAGGCTCCGCTCCCAGAGGTTGGCAGAGGTGCAGTGGAGGGCTGGGGCTTCGGGGAGGGGCAGCGAGGGGGCTGCCGGTGGGGGTCTCAGGCAGGGGTCCCCGAGCAGCCTCCCAACTGCTGTCACTATGCCTCTTAAGGCCCCATCTAAATGCCCCAAGCTGGCATTCAAACCTTCGCTGGTGCAGGATGGCTGATGGCAAAGGCAAGAGGGAGGTGTGACACATGAAGGGGAAACTTTGGTGTCAGGAGGGCAGCTGGAGATGGCAGGTATATGTGCCCTTGTGTTGGGGTTGGAGACACTCAGAGAGGGGGACCAGGTTTGCTGTCCTTGGTCCCAGAGCAGGGAACTCGAGTCTTGGCGGCCAATCCAGCTCCGACCTGACTTTAACAAGTCTGTAGAAATGCACAGCAGGCTTCCCCATATCATGTGAACTGGTGCCTAGTGCACATCAGATACCCAATAAATATATGCTGAATGAACGCATAAATGAACGAATGGAGCGAGGCTACACTAAGGGAACAGGATGTGGCCTCAAAGAGGGTCTAGTCCTGAACTACTTATGCGATAGTCAGGCCAGGCCTGAAAGATTTTACGAGATTTGTAAACCTAAGAGAGATAATAAGCAAAGCCGCAGAAACGGCAGCAGCTACCGTTATGGAATCACCAAGTGGGCTTCACATCATCTGCCGACTCCGGAGGATTACTGAGGGAGGGGCCAGGGGCAGTGAGCTGCCCTCCCCGCATTCCTGTTTCCTTTCCCTGGGCAGAGGCTCTGGGCATTTCTCCTGCCCCTGGAATCTGAGCATCTGTGACACATGTCACTTGTCATCCCAAGTGGCAAAGAAGGATGTGTGCTTCTCTCCCTGCCCACCAGTCACTGGGAGGTGGTTCCAAAGACCCAGGGGAGGTCGGAGCCACACAAAGAAGGAGCCTAGGTCCCTGAGTCATCACACGGAAGGCCACTCAACCGGGCCACCTGCACAAGGCTGGAATGCGACCAGGAAACGTGTTGATGTTGAACCCTGGGAACCGGGCACGTGCCTGTTACAGTAAATGGTGTCCCCTGGGCTAAAATGGCACTTGCACGAGAAATGCGAGTGCTACTGTGCCGAAACCCTACGAGCAGAGGCGTCGCTGGAAGGCAGGGTGGGCGCCAGTGAAGGAGTGAACATGGCACACTGAACGGTGCATGAAAAGGTGGCCGGGGCAAGGGGACTGCTCCCTGCAGCTCCACAGCACGGACCCTGAACTGGCAGCAGGGGCATGGCCTGAGGACTCTCCAGGAATGCAAGTCCCAGACCAGATTGAGAATCCAAAATCCAGGCCGGGGCGCAGAAATGTGGGCTTTAACTGGCCCTCCTGGTTGGTGACTGATGCCTCTGTGCCAAGATGGGCTGTAGACCCAGGCTGCCCGGGCTCAGGCCTCCCCACTATCCTCTCTTGCCTCTGTCACCCTGATCTCTCGAACCACGCTTCATGTCCACCTTCATGTCCCTTTTCCTGGTCAGCTCCTGTTGGGCCTTCTAGAAGCCTTCTCCAGCTCTGTGTCCACTCTCTGTGCTCTCCTTGAGCCTGCTGACCCCCCAGAGCCCAGACAGCACCCCCCTGGGTTATAACTGATTGACCGAGGTTGCCCAAGGGCAGGTCCCAGGCCCTGTGACAATTTCTTGGGGAAGGGTGGCCTTCCCTGGGCCCTCAGGTTGGCTCCGCCATCTCTGCCTTCCAGACGCCCGAGATGGGGGAGGGGTGGGTCGCAGCTGCGTCTCACCCGCGTGCGACTGCATGTGCTCCAGGAGGTTGTTGTAGAACTGGAACTGGATCCCGCAGGCACCGCATGTGTAGGGTTCTGTGGGGAGACATGAAATGGCTGTTTTAGGGGCAGAACGACCCCGGATGCCTTCCTGCTGGGCCGCAGGCAGATTTAGAGCTGGGACCCCACACACACGCACTAGGGCTCGGGGCCCAGCCTGATGTGCCCCTGTCACTAACTAGTGAGTGGGAAGCTCTGGGGAGGAAGGACCGATGGAGAGAGGAAAGCGGGCAGACACAGAGACGACCTGATGTTGTCAGGCAGCCATTTGTTGAGTGCTTACTGTGTGCCAGGCACTGTTCTGAGCCCTGGGGATGGGCTGGAGGAGGGACCAGGAGCTCTTTCGGGCAGAGGCCATGACTACTGGTTCCACAGCCCACCTGTCTGCCTATGGATGCACACGGACGTCACTGTTTGCCGTACGAACAAATGAATGAATGTAGGAATGAAATGTATGAGGAAAGGGAGCAGAAGAAGAAACAAGAGAACAGGGTCAGATGAGGAGGAAGTCACATAAAAGCAAGAAGAGGCAAGATAAGACGCAGAAAAGGGAAGAGGAGAGGCGGAGGGCCAGAGTTAGAGGAATGGGAACGAGTGTGCCAGGGGCCTTTACTCTCTGTCCCCAGTACTGAGTGAGCACCCAGCAGAGAGCAGGGAGGAAGAAGGGGTGCAAAGGAGAACAGGGTTGAGAGAGGAAGAGGATGGCTGACAGGGCTCATTAGTATCCTGCGGCTGCTGTGGAGAGCAGCAACTGGGAGGGTGGTGTTCCTGCCAGGGCAGGGCTGAGGGGCAGAGGCAGGTTACCACGTCAGGGCTCTGCCCAGCCCCCTCCCAGACTCCTCCACCCACCTGGGGCCGGGCCCTCCTCCTGCACCACTAGCTGCCCTGTCTGCCTGGGAGGAGGCCCAAGGTCAGATGCTCTCGGGAGGCGCTGAGGGCTGTGGCCACTGAGTTCCTTCCCTGCCCTGCCTTGCCCTCTCCAGCCCCCCATGGGACCATCACTTACTCTGTAGGAGAGGGAAAGTATTGGAAATCAGGGGACTTGCAGTTTCTGCAAAAGAGAAACAGTTTAGCTAAGTCTCTTCCAGCTCTGGTGCTCTGAAATGACTGTCATTACTTCCATGTTTAACAAGCCGTGAGCCAGATGGGGACCCCCGTAGGAGGGGGCGGGGCATCTGAGCCCGGCTCACCTCCTGGGACAGGGCTGGGACATGGGCTGCTCCTCCAGGACACGCTCAAACTATCAACACCCGAGCCCACAGCGTACAACGAGAAATGGCCACACGGGTCTGCCCGCTCCAGGACAGGAAGCTGCTTCCAGACCCTGGCACCACACGGCAGAGAAGCCACCGTGGAGGCTGGGCTTTTGAGGGCTTCCACCTGCTGGAACCTCCCCCGCACTTTCTGGTGTGGTGTTGTCAGGGCAGCCTGAGCAGGCGAGACAGAATGGGGCGGGATGGGCTAGGCGGGAATCCTGGCTCCACCGCGTACAGGCTGGGGACCCAGAGCAACAACCCTCCGCTCCTGACCCTCTGTTTTCTCGGCCAAGATGTACGTAACACCCACCCCGCCCTCCGCCTGGAGCTGGGGCACAAATGGAAACAGATAAGACACGAACAGCTCTGAACACATGCCAGGCACAGAGTAAGCGCTCAATAAATGCTGGCTGCCCTTTGCACTTCGGGTTTGCAGTCTTACACATCAGCTCTGGGGGAGGGAGAGGCAAGGGGTACAGCCCGGCCACTGAGCAAGGCTCCCAGGAGACTGAAGTTCCAGTCCCGGCCCTTCTTACTCCTGCGTGGCCTTGGGCAACGCTCCATCACTTTGAGGCCCTCCACCTGGAGATGGGCTGCATTTTCCAAAAGGGCAAAGGAGCTAGGAAAGATGGATGTGTTCGCTACGGTTTAAGGGGTCGCAACAATCTTGGGGCTCCCATTGCATACCTCACTCCTTTGCTCAGGCTCTCATCAAATCATTTGATGTGGAAAGAAAGGAAAAGGCCACCCCACCACGTGAGTGCGTGTGTAATCTGTGCAGGACACTTGTGGACTGTCTACCAGCACAGGGACACGCGTGCGGTTCCCACTTTACAGCGGAGGAGTAATTACAAAGGCTAGTCCAGGTCCACAAGCTGGAACCTAGCATAATGCATGAAACTCCAAGTATGTAAAAGAGTGCGTGTGTTACTTTAATATGACCACTGTCAGAATTCTTCTCCCTTCCTGCCCTGGCGGCCACAGTGCAGACCACCTTGCCGCGCCTTTCTGGGGTGGAGGCTGCGGGTGGGCCACCCACAGCCCTGCCAGGTGACCCAGCTCTAGCTGGGGAGGTGGCCACCAGGGGGCGCCAAAACACCACCATGACCCTTAGGCAAACCTTGGGCTGGTAGGGGAGGGAAGGAAACCTTTGGATGGTCTCTGGTCCAAACTACCGCCAAAATTCAGGGCCTCTGGCTATTAGGCCACAGCGCTCTGTACTGTACCCGATTCGCCTCTCCTGGAACAAAACTGGCTACAATATTTACCCTAAAAACATAGAAATGACTCTTTTCAGCCCAATCCTCTGGGGCCCTGTGAACAGATGTTGCAGACTATGGGTGAGGGAGCTCCTCTCTCCCTGGAGAAGAAACAAGGAGGGGCCATGGTCCCCACACGCCCCAGAGGCCCAGAGGGATGTCCCTGGGAGAAGAGGCCCCGGGGCTTCTGCTCTCCTGATTCCCAGCCTCCACCCCCATGCCCCCGGAGCTGCCTGCCGCAACCGCTGCGGGTGGAGATGGGGACAGTGGCCTCTCAGCACAGGGCACCTGTCCCAGGGCACACTCACCGCTGGAGTTTTGGGAACTGCTATTCGTCTCTTCAAAGTGGTTTTGTGCTTTGCTTTCTACTCTCCGACTGAAAGCGCTTTCTGCTGGGTGGGGACAGGAGAGAGCAAGAGAAAACAACGGTGATTGATCAGCACTGGGTCCAAGGGGCCATGCCAGAGGGAGCTCAGAGGCTGGGGTACCTGGGAACTGCCCAGCCTCTGGCCTGGGGAGGGCCCAGGGCTTTATGCTGTGGAAATCCGCACAGTGAGGAGCTCCAGGGTCCCAAACCAGAACCCCCAGCTCCTCGAGCTCACCTGGGTTGCCCGGAGACCCGCCCTGATGGTGCCTAGAGAGGGTGGAGGTCCAGGCATGGGGGGATGGATGTGTGGGTGACCTGTCCAGGAGCACACAGGTGAAATCCAGCCAAGTGAGCGGGTGGAAAATGGCCCTGGGTTGCCCATCTTTGGCCCCTGGGGAGCCACATTTATGACACTGATTTAAGCCTGCCCCCCACTAGTCCCTATGCCAGATTCTGCTGTTTCACCCCCACCCAGAGCAGGCAGGACGAGAGACTCTCTTGGCAGAGCAAGTGGGCCAGACAGCTAATTGCAGTTCCACGTGTCAAGTGGTCCCTGGGGGACAGGAAGGCAGCCTGGACAGCAGGCGAGCCAGGCAGAGCGGAGGCAGCCCCGAACAACAGAAGGCCAAAGACCAGGTGAGGTCTGGTCAGGGTTCACCTGGGAAGGAGACTAGCTCCTGAGTGACTTCTTGGGCCTCTCTGCTTACGGACGGCACTCTCCTTAGCAGCTCTGCCCAGGCACCGCGGGAAGCCATGGAGGTCAGAGATTATGTAGGACTGGTGAAAAATTGCTCACCCCTCCCCAACCTGCAGAAGGTACTGAGACAGAGCGTTCAGGCTGGAAGGGAACTCAGCCCTTCCAAGTAGCTCTTGGCACAACGGCGATGTGTATGCTCCAGGAGAGAGAGACTTCCAGAAGCAAGTCACTTTGGGATAAGGAGCCGACCCAGCCCCATTTGTTAAGGAGAAACAACTTGTACGAGGCTATCAAAGGTTCTGAGAAGTTGAACGGAAAGAGACCCTTTTTGCTTTACATAACCCAGGCTTCCCAAATGAATGTAGCCACTGAAGCCTATTTTTCACCCACTTTGGGACATGCCACTGTCACCCAGTCCACCCCATGCCAGAAGGGCAAGTGCTTAGACTGTGAGGGGCAGGGTTCTGGAGCATCATGGGGCCGATGGGAGAGAAAGCCAGAGGCCGCTCCGACAGGCCCCGCTCCAATGTCTCCTGATGCAGCTGCAGCCATGACAAGGACAACCCCCTTTTCAAGATGCATCTATAGAATGCCGGGGCTGAGCGCTGCACATCTGTCTCCTTCCAGGTGTCCTCTTTAAGCGGGCAGAGAAAGCCCCTCAATTCTTTGCCTACGGGAAAGGGGGAGCACTCTTACTGAGCACCTACTGTGTGCCAGGCACCAATCCAGACGCATTCTACCCATGCTCTTTCTTCATTCCCCCAATAGCTCTATGAGGTCCATGCTGTCACTTCCACTTTACAGGTGGAAAAAAAAAAAAAAAAAGAAGATGAAAGGGAGGGTGTCAAACGCCTGGGGCTGAACGTGCTGCTGATCCTCTAAGGCCTAACAAGGAGACTTTGTTCTCAGGGAGGACATGTCCTGTTTGACAAGTGACTCTGTCCTCCATCCTGACCCTGAGCATGCAGGGGGAGGCTGACCCTCTGCAGAGGGTTTTCATGTAGCTTAACCGAATCACTAGCAGAACTCAGGACAATTGAGGTTATCGTTAGTTTCCTGTTACTCAGTTCACAATGTAAATTTTGATCAGCTCTCCCTGCCATAGGTTCCTCTGGCTGCCAATCGGTGGGGTTATACTGCAGGTGAGGCCCCACGCGCAGGCCCGCTGTCCGCACGGGAAGGGCCGCCCATGCCAGTGTGACGGAGGTGGTGACGACTTGCAGCTCTACCATGCAGGGTCCTGCATGCACCTGGAAAACTCAGGTGTCACCCCCAAACCTCACGCCTTCCAGTCACATAAAGGCGGCTAAAAGCAAGTCCACCAGCTTGCTGGATGAGTACCTGGGGGCACTAAGGTTCAAGACCTGACACAGGCCACACAGTCCCTTCCAGGCGGTTCCCTGCAGAAGCTACAGATGTACGAACTCCCAGCCACAAGGTCAAGGGTAAAAAGAAACAGTTGAAAGCCATGATCCCATTATTTTGTTGAGCCAATATTTACTACCTTTGAGCCCATGATGATCAGTCTGTTCCTAGAAAAATGTAACGGCTACTGGCTTTTCTCAGCACAGTACCTGAAAATCCATTACATTCAAGGTTAAGCACTTACTCTCCTTCTGGGACATCTAAGCATTATAACCCTATCTTCCAACATGTTTAAGAACCATGTCCTTGTCCAACAGTATCCCCCGGAACCAAAGCACAATGGCAGACACAACTAGTCACTTGACTGTATCACCAGTCCCATCTATTGGTTCACTACACCCAGTTTGATCACTTGTGTATTTAATGGAGGGCTGTGGGCGTCTTGAAAGCGACTGAAAGGCAAGGACCAGAAGGACCCCATCCTTACCCAACTCCCCCAAACCCAGGCATGCAGCCCAAGGCTCATTCCATCCATTATGAATCAGGGTTTCTGATAACTGGTACTCAGCACAGTGCATCGTATGTGTTCCCAGGAGAAATGCTGCTGTGAACCTATCACTACTGACTGTGTTCAGCCTTCTGGGGCCTGAGCCCTCTCTGCATGGACTCGGGAACACTGGAGCTGGCCTCCACCAGCTTATTGCTGTGCTATGTATGCCTCATGGAGCGATTTCACAGCTAGTACTAGGCAGACGGAGGCCAAGAGAACAGAGCTACAGGTTAACCACTCTGCCTTGAGAACAACTCTTCGTAGAAATCAGTTTTTAGATTGTGGATGCAAACTCATGCCAAGGGGTGGGGAGTGTCCAGGCAGTGACATAAATGGATGAGCAGGGCTAAATGTGAGACGGACAACAGTGTGATCACAATGAGAAATGACACCTGCCACATGGCTATTGTGTTGGGTAGGCAGGAGGGAATGGTGGGGACTGTGGAAAACTGGAGAGCACATGCTCTATGGAAGGAGGGCAGCTGTGGCTCAGCCCCAAGCCAGTTGTTGCCCTGCAGGAATGTGGACCCAGAACCACCAGGTCAATGTCAGCTTAAAATCAAGTTTTACATAAAATAAAATCTCCTAAGGTTCAAATGTTGATAAGCAATTAAAAACATTTTTCAAAAACCCCGTTAAGCCACAACTTGGGAAAAAACAGTCTCCTCTTTTTTGCAAACCATCTTGTACAATCCTCTGAATTAGGGTAAGAAAACTCAGAAGAAATCAGGTGGCTTGTTATGGTCACAGGTCCAGAGGAACAGCCTGGACCCAGATTCGTCCCAGAGAACTATGGGAAGCCCCCGACTCTTGCTCCTGCAAGGGAACAAGGACCCCAGGCACAGCTGTGGCAGGTGGGCAAAGGGCTGGGTGGAGGAGCTGCGGATGACACGGGCCATGGGTAGTACCTGCGGTTGCCTTGCTGGCCGGAGATCCTGAGTTGGGAGTGCGGAACGGCTGGGTCTGGGTGGCCGGAGGGGTGCGGTGTAAGAGGGTGGCGCATCGGACCACGGAGGCCGAAGCTTTCTTCCCCGACTGGTTCGTCTGGCTCTTCGTGGCCACGAAGCGTGGAGACGGGGAGACCTCTGGATGCGAACACTCAGAGCCCGTGTCTGGATCGTCCGGTGGCTCCCACCCAGGGGCAGTACCTGAGAGGGTCACGCTCTCAGTCCCCAAGAGCCCTCGGAGCTGGTCGAGGAAGTGGCCTCTCATGCCACAGACCCCCATGCTCGAGGGTTGAAACCTCTTCGCGGTTCACAGGGAATGTCCGGGAGTCTACACTTCTCCCGGCTTCTCCTCAAGGGAAGCCCGTCTCGCATGTTACCCTCCCACCCCCTGTTGGTCTCAAGGGTGTAAGGCAGACAGGGAAGCAGAGGCTCAGAGAGGTGCAGGTACCCCTCCAGGGTCACAGAGCAGTTTGGGATTAAGACAGGATGGGTTTCCCAGGCTAACTCGTTTCACTCAAGAGTTTGCACCAGGGGATGGATGTAATACAACAATAAAAAAAAAAGGAGTTTGCACCAGTTATTGACCTTCTCCCGTGACATGTTATCAGACTAGAATTTCTATCTGGGCTTCCACCGAGCAAGGAAGAGTTTTAGACAGACTGGCTGATTGCTCTTGTAAGAAATAGATGAGATACTGACACACGAGAGATATTTTAAAATAAGCGAACATAGTGGTCCCTCCTTTCTGTAAAGTTCAAAGTTTAACTGGGCCAAAATAATTCAGAGACCGTAAGGATTCAAAAAAAGTAACCATACCGTCAAGAGAAAGAAAAGATGGTGGTGGTGGGGGGTCTCCCTGAAACCTTCACTAGGATGGGGTGCTGGGTAGAATGAATTTGCGGCTAATGGGGATAGTGTACTCACAAGCTGGTAGAAATGGATGGCAGATAAAGAGAGTATGACTTGGGAAACCCTCCATGGATTTTCACCTTAGGAAGAGAAGTGGACACCTTACACTTGTGGCCATAACAGAGCAACTGGTACAGGACTAGTCTTCCTCCAAAGTCAATGGTAAAGCTGGGCAAAATACATGAAACAAGTTTTCAGAACCTAAGCAGGAGGTGCAGGCCTGGGAATGGGGAGAGACCTCCTGTGACCTCTATGACCCTCCCACACTCTGCCGGGAGACACATTTGGGACCACAGCACAGAGGTGAAGCCCAAAGGGAGCACCGTCAGTGGCCTCAACTGAGGAGACAGGGCCAGAGGCCAGGGCTCCTAACACGGCCAGAATTTACAGGGCAGAATAACAAAGGAAGGAGAAGCAAGCACCAAACCCACCCCGTCCGGAAGTGTGCACAGGGACCCCCTTACGTCTTTGGCTGAATGCCAAACTGATGCCTACAGAGACAGCCTCCGCAAAGCCTGGCTGCCAACAGCTATTGGCGGGGCTGTGAGCTAAGTGAGAACTCAGAGGATGTGGGAATTCCTACCTGCCAGAGAGAAGTCGTTGCTGATAACCTGGGCATTCAGGTGAGACCCAGAAGAGCCATGCCTTAGAAGGACCATTCTAATGCTAATAGGAAGATGACAGCAGCCCCCTCTTGTCCATGGGGGATACATTCCAGGACCCCCAGTGGATGCTTGACACTGCATGTAGTACTGAATCTTAGCTACACTAGTCTTTTTTTTTTTGCTATGCATTCATATCTTCGATAAATTTTCATTTTAAAATTAGGCACACTAAGAGATTAGCAACAAGAATAGTAAAATAGAGCAGTTACAATGCTGTCATAAAAGTTATGTGAATGCATTTAGGGCCATTATTAAAATCTGGCTTATTTGGAACATAGGCGCTGTGATAATGCGACAACTGATCTCATAACTGACATGGTTACTAAGGGGTGGGCAGCTATACAGCAAGGATCAGCTGGACAGGAATGATTCACACTCTGGGAGGGATGAAGCAGGATGGCAAGCAGTTTCTTCATGCTATTCAGAGCACTGCACAAGTTAAAAACTTATGAACTAATTACTTATTTTTGGAATCTTCCGTTTAATATTTTCACACCATGATTGACCATGGGTAACTAAAACCACGGAAAGTTAAACTGTGCCCAGGAAGGGTCTACTGGACTCCAGACCTGCACCAACACAGCTTAAAAACAAGCCATTGACATATCAGGCAAATCCACACTAACTGCCTGTCAGAACAACATTTAACATTTTTTTAAGGAAAGAGAACAACATCCAGACACTTGATAACGCTGTATCCACAATGTGCAGCACAGAATAAATATAAGTATTCATAGCGTGAAGCAGGAAAATGTAAGTAATATTCAAGAGGGGAAAAAACAGTCAATAGAAGCATAAGAACATAACAGGGATAATGGAATTCGCAGACAAGGACCCTAAAGCTACTATTATAAATATGCCCAATGATTTAAAGGATAACATGAACACAATGAAGAAAGAAATATAAAAAGGAACCAAGTGGAAATTACAGATATGAAAACTACGACAACTGCAATGAAAGATTCACTTGATAGATATGTATAATGAAAAAAATTAAGAGGCACAGAGAAGAAAAGATCAGTAAACTTGAAGACAGGGTACTTGAAATAATCCAAGTTGAAACACAGCAGGAAAACAAGGCTGAAACACTGAACAGAGCTTTAGTTGATCTTAAGCTGATATCATCCAACAATCTAACATACATGTATATAAAGTCTCAATAGGAGATGAAAAAGAAATTGGGAGAAGAAAAATACTTATATAAATATTGACTGAAAATTTTTCTTGATGGAAAATATAAACCCAATGTTTCAGGGAGTTCAATGAACCCAAAAAAGATAAACTCAAAGAAAACTATACACCCATAATCAAATTACTAAAACCAGTAATATAGAAAAATATTTTAAATAATTTAGAGAAAAAATGATACATTAAGTGTAGAATAAAAATCAAAACGACCTTTGACTTCTCATCAGATACAACATTAGCCAGAATATAAAAGAATGACATTTGTAAGGTGGTGAAAAAATTCTCAACCCAGAATTTCATATCCCGAGAAAATTTCCTTCCAAAGGTAAAATAAAAACATCTTAGTTAAGAAAATCTTTCACCAACAGACCTACAATGTAAGAAATGTTAAATGAAATTCTTCAAAAAAATAAAGGAAAATGATAATAGAAGAAATTAAAATTTATACAAAGACAAGTACAGAAAATAGTAAATACGTGAGTAAATTTATAAAAAGCATTTTCTCATTTCTTAAAAACTGTAACAAATAACTGTTTGAAGGGAAAAGTAATTGCTTTAAAAATAACGGGGTCTATAACTTATTTAGACTTATAGATGTAAGTCTATGTATGGTATATATGTATGATGTAAGACATCTGTATGATAATAAGAACAGGGCCCTGGCTGGTGGCACAGTGGATAAGGAGACAGCCTGCGAACCCAAAGGTCGCTAGTTCGATTCCCAGCCAGGGCAACATAACCAGGTTGGAAACCAGGTCTCCAAACCAGGTTCATGGCTGGAGGCAGATGAAAGGCAACCATACATTGATGTTTCTCTCCCTCTCTCCCTCTCTCCCTTCCCCTTTCTCTGAAGAATAATAAAATAAAATGTTAAAAAAAAAAAAAAAAAAGAACAGCACAAAGGACAGAAAGACAGTAAATGGAAGTGTACTGATATAAGGTTCTCACGTTATATGTGATATATTATGATATAAATTCATGGTAGCTTGTAATACATTACAGATGCAAATTACAAACCAGAGTAACACTAAAGAAAAAGAGGTATTAATAGAAAGCCAACAGAGAACATTTAAAAAATTTTTGATTAACATTAAAGAAGGCAAGACAAAAAAAATGAACAATAGGAAGAAATGAAGCAAACAGAAATACAACAAGACAGTAAACTTAAATCCAATCATATCAAAAAATATATTAAATGTAAATGGATTAAACACTTCACTTAAAAGTCAGGGATTACCCTGACTGGTGTGGCTCAGTGGGCTGGGCACTGACCTGCAAACTAAAAGGAAGCAGGTTTGATTCCCAGTCAGGGCACAAGCCTGTGTGGTGGGCCAGGTCCTGGTTTGAGGGCATGTGAGAAGCAACCCATCAATGTTCCTCTCTCTCTTGTTCTCCCTCCCTTTCCCTTTCTCTAAAATAAGGATAGATAGCTCGATAAGACAGATAGAAAATCTTTAAATGGCAGGGATTGCAAGTTTGGATAAAGGAATGAGAACCAGCTATATGGATGCCCTTCAAGTATAAAAACACACATAAATTAAAGAATGAAAACAGATATATCATGTAAACACTAACCCTAAGAAAGCTGTAGTCATTATATTATATTAGATAATGTAGATTTCAGACAATGGGTATCACCCAATATAAAAAGAGCATTGCACAATTTTAAAAGAATTAATTCATCAAGACATAATGATACCAAGTATGTGTACCCAAAAACAAAAGCTTAAAAATACATGAATTAAAACCTGATGGAACAAAAAAAGAGAAACAGCATATCTACAATTAAAGTTGTAGATTTTAACTCTTCTCTCAGTATTTGATAGAACAAATTTCACCAGAAATATTTCTTTTTTTTAAGCCTGAAAAGGTATAGAGCTTTGAATAATATTATCAATCAATGTAACCTGATTGCCACTCCACTCAGGGAGTTCTCTTTTGAACTCATTCTATAAGGTCAACATTACTCTGATAACCAAATTAGACAAGGATATTACATGAAAAGAAAAGTATGCTGCTGGCTGGAATGTAAAATGGCATAATTGCTTTGGAAAACCATTTGGCTATTTCATAAAAGTTAAACATACCTACCTTATGATCCAGCTATTCCACGCCCAGGTATTCCCCCAAGAAAAATGAAAGCATTTGGCCATACAAACACATACACTGAAATATTCACAGCAGCTCTATTTGTATTAGCTCCAAACTAGCACAATCCAAATGTCCATCCATAATGAATAAAGGAAGTTGTGCTATCTACATGGTAGGTCCTCAAATAATGTAATTTCGTTCAATGTTATTTCATTATATATAACATTGATGAGATGTTGTAGAAGCTTAACTCTTGTTGCATCAATTAGTCTATGGTAAAACTGGTTTTGTAATACATTGTTTCACTTAAAATCACAGAACCTACTGACGACTTAAAGTGAGGATTTATTTCATCTAGGCAATGGAATACTATTACCTATCAATGAATAGGAATGAAGTACTAATACTTGCAAAAAGGTGAATCTTAAAGCAACTGTGGTGGGTGAAAGAAGCCAGACATGCCTATGCACATAATACAAGAGTACATATTGTCAGATACCATCTATGCAACATTCTAGAAAATGCAAGTTACTCTATAGTGATAGGAAGCAGATCAGTGTTTGCCTATGGATGGGAAAGTGGTGAGCAAGGAACTGTAAAAGGGTACAAGGAAGCTCTGGGGAGTGATATATATGTCCATCACCTTGATTGCAATGATGGTTTCATGGAAGCACACACAGGTCAAAACTTATCAAACTGTACACTTTAAATAAAGGCACTTTATTATATAACAATATGCCTCAGTGAAAATGTTTTTGAAACTTCACCAGAAATATTTATTTCCTTATTTATGACCATCATTAACAAATCACTAATTGATTATGAAGCATTCTGCTAATCCTACCTAGTTCTCTAGTTCCTAAGGGGTCTGTTTTGGGAGTGATATGAAAATCCAGGTAAAATGTGGGGGAATTTCAGATAGATATAATCAGAAAATATGTTCTTGAAAGCAAATTAACTCTACAAACTACCTTAGGTCTTAAAGTAATTTAAATATGTAGTCAAGAAAAAGAAGCTTCAAAAAAAGAAGTCATTTTTCTGACAAATAAAAAATATCCCAACATCGTAACCTTTCTTCAGTTTGACTTGGATAGCCTTAATGTATTTTAATAAAGTATAGGTATAGTGACTTGTTCAAGAAACAGTAATAAATCCATGTTAATTCACATTATCAGAATAAAAGATAAGAATCATAGAAGCACCTCAACAGATGTAGGAAAAAACATGTAACAGCAATTTATAATAAAAACTTTCAGTAAATTAGTAATAAAAGGTAACTTCCTCAACTGATAACTGGCATCTTTGAAAGCCTACTTCAGCTAACACAATGCTTAATGATGAAAATGATTTAATGATGAAAACCTAAACCCTATAATTAGGAACAAGGCAGAGATATCCACTCACTTCATCTATTCAACACTGTACTGGAGGGTTCTAATCGGTACAGCAAGGAAGAAAAAATAACAAGAATACAGATGGGAAAGACACAAAGCGGTCTTGATTAGTAGATGGCATCAGTATGTACAAGGAAAATCCTAAGAATTACAATAATACCTCATTAGAACTAATAAGTGAATTTAGTAAAGTTGCAGGTTACAAATTCAATATTCAAAAACCAATTGTGTTTACATGCACAACAATGATAGGAAAACAAAAGTCACAGTCAAAAAAAACCTAAAATACTTCAGAGGTAATATAATGAAATATGTGCAAGATCTCTATGCTGAAAAGTACCAACTACTGCTGATAGAAATGAAAAGACATAAATACTTAGATATACCATGGTCATGGACTGGAAGACAATATTATTGTGTCTATTCTCCCCAAATTAGTCTACGGATTCAGTGTAATCCTAAACAAAATCCCATTTAGATATTTTGTAGAAAATGTCAGGAACACAAACATTTGAAAGAAAAAACTAAGTTCCTAAAATAGACAAATATACCTCCCCCCTTTCTTTTTTTAGAGAGAGAGGGGGGAAGGGTGGGGGGAGGAAGAAAGGGAGAGAAACATCAATGTATGGTTGCCTTTCACCTGCCTCCAGCTGGGGACCTGGCTGGAGACCTGGCTTACAACCTGGGTTTGTGCCCTGACTAGGAAATCAAACCAGCAACACTTGGGTTCCCAGGCTGGTGGACAAATATTCTTCAAAAAAGGATAACAATGAAAGCTGAGAGTACTTGATTGAAGACTATAAAATACTAGTGAATGAGACCACAAATAAATCAATGGGACAGAAATAAATTCACTTACTTATACATTCAAATGATTTTCAAGAAAGGTCCCAATGCAACATAATGTGGAAAAGATCAAGAAATAATGTTGGAACAACCAGATATCCATATGGAACAAAATGGGTCTCAACTTATACTTCTCATCAACTCATAACTTAAAGCAAAAACTAATTTATAAAGCTTCTAAAAAATAATAAAGGAGAATATTTTCACCATCTTGAGGGAGGCAAGAATATCCTGGTTAGGACTCCAAAAGCACCAACCACAACAAAATAAATAAATTAGATGTCATCTGTTCATCACAAGACATACTGTAGAAATATCAACAGAAATATCACATATCAAAGACTAGGAGAAAGTATTTATAATATATGTATCCGATAAAGGACCTGGATCTAGAATATATAAAGAACTTCTACAAGGTAATAAAAAGACAAACCACCCAACCAAATATGGTCAGAAGACTTAAATAACTTCCAAAGGAAAATCAACAAATGGCCAATAAATAAATGAAAGCTCTTGACATCATTAATCATCAGGGAAATAAAAATTAACATAAGACACCACTCACTACATACTCCCCCAAATAATTGGAATTAAATAGCCCATTGCCACCAAATGTTGGCAAGAACGTGGAATCTGTGACTGGGTGGGGAGGGTAAGATGCTCTCCCCTATGACCTAGCAATTCTACTACTCCTGGTGTTTATCCAAGAGAAATGAACACATATATCCATAAAAAACTGTGTACAAGCATTTTCATTGCAGTTAAAGCAGTTTCATTCACAACAGCCTAAAACTTAGGCATTAAGGAAGAAATCAGGGTGCAAGCAACATAGAGCTTCATGCTGTACCATTTGACATGTGATGCAGGACAGGTTCATGGTTAAGAGAATGGGCCCAGAGCCTGCCTTCCAAGGTTCAAAGCCAAGCGCCCCTTTTTACTAACTCCATGGCTGTGTTCACCTTGTTTCAGAAGTTCGGAAGAAGAGCAGAACAGCACTGAAGGTACCCTCCAAAGGCCGAAACTACGGCTGCAGGCTGGCCTTGTAACTAACACCTAAGTGCATTCTGGGTAGCATCCTTTCTAGTGAGGGCAAATGCCCACATGCAGCTGTCTATCCCGACCCAAGGAAAGAGGAATCCCAGAGGGTCCAGGCTGTGGAGCTGAAGCCCAGCTACAGCACTGATGACTTAGCAGGAGCACCATTGTGGGTCAAGTGGATGGGTCATGCCCACCAAGCAGGAAATGTGTCCTTTCCCCACTGCATGCCACTCCCCCCCATAGGACCCAAACATGTAGCGGGGAAAAAGATGATCTACGCATCTCTAGCCTCAGTGGCAGGACAGGTTCCTCTAGTTGGGCCACCAACTAGAGTTTGGAGATGCCTAGTATCCAGACCCCTGGGCTGCAAAGACCTCAGGAACTCTCATGGATAGAAAATCTGAGCCCAGAGAAGGAAAGTGACAGGCACAAGGTCACCCACCCACCAGTCAGAGTGGTGACTGGTGGCCTCTTGAGCAGGACAAGAGGCCTAACACAGTTACTGACATCAGAGCTCATATCCGTGGAAAACCCTTAGCCTCTGCCAATCTGCCCAGCAGGCAGGACCTCCTGGGAACGATGTCTGCACTGTTCTCTACGCTGCGGACACCTTCCTGCCCACCCTGCCCACCCGAATGCACCTAGAGGGCCACCTGCCTGTGCTGCTATTTCCAGGGCTTTGAAAGGGTCGTGGGGATCCCAGACAGCAGGCGGCTTAATCCCCTGCTGACCTTGCATAACCTCTCTGTCTCTGGACCTCAGTCTCTCCATTCAGAGTGTGGAGTGCTGCCTACACAGCTCCACCCAGAGACACAAAAGCAGGGATACTCCCACATCTGCCCCTAAACATCTGCCCTGCCGGGGTGGTTCAGCCCTGCCCCTGTCAGGACTTCGGTTGAGGACTGAGGGCCTAGTCCATCGTATACTTGGGACCAAAGGATGGAGTCTGCTCCAACATCCAGAAGTAGAGCTGGGAAATCAGCAGCAGTAGGAGACTGGCAGGCTGTTGTGTCCCTATGGGAAGGGTCCTTAGAAACTTTTCCCTTCTGGGTCAGGGGAGGAGGGAGAGATGGGGGATGGGACCAGAAACAGGACAGGGCCTGCCCAAGGTCACATGCAAGCCCGTGGCCTCATTGGCATTAACACCCAGGGCTCCGAGTCGTGGTTTAGCACTCCTACTTTGTTACCCTTCCCACCTTGAAGGGCAAAGAGGGAGCCTGCCTGTCCAGTTGGCCATCCCTAGCCTGGGTCAGGCCCTGCATGGTTCAGACTGAGGCTGCATCCCGTGGTGCTAGCTTTGGGGGTGAGGATTCGGGAGCATGGGCTGGAGGTGCTTAGAGGAGGTGGGAATAGGACCATCGAATGACTTGGATGAGTGGTGCCCACTCTGAGTCCACTGAGGAGGAGTTCCGGCTTAGCCGGCTTCAAGGTGGGGCTTTCCCACCTATTCCAGCTACTGGGTGAGGTGGCCCCAGGTCACACCTGGACACAGAGACTGGCCCAGACCAAGCTCACCTTTCCTTTCACCCTCCCCTAGCAGTGCCCCGGAGCCTGGGCCTATGGCAGGCCCACCTGTCCCCAACAACAAAAGGTACTCACTGATGGGGGCGTGTAAGGCCACATGCTCCTGGTAGGGCGTGTAGTACTTGTACTGCTTTCCACAGAATTCACAGGTGTAGTTGCCGGTTTCTGTCCAAGGAGGAAAAGAAAGTGTGGGACTAGGTGTCTAGGTCCCAGTGAGCAGCAGCAGCACGCTCCCTCCCCTCAAACTCTTCCTCACTCTGGGACAGCAAACTAGAGCTGGGAGCCCACGTCAGTTGACTACTTCTTGAGTTCAAATCCCACCTCTGCCATTTGAAGCTGTGTGACCTTGGGCAAATCTCTTAACCTCTCTGTGCCTCAGTTTTCCTATCTGTAAAATGGGGATAATAATAGGACCACCTTATAGGATTGCTGTGAGGATTAAATTCATATGTCAAGTGCTTAGGACAGTACCTGGCACACGCTGTTCTCCTTCATCGCTCCGCCCCTAGGCCCCGGTGCTCAGGAAATGTGTGTTGACCCAAGCTGACCTCCAGTACCAATCAACCTCTCTGTCAGCCCCTTGCAAGCCCTGCCCTCTGCAATGGCCACACTTGGGTCCCCTCATCTCCAGGACCTTCCCCTGCCCCCAAGCAACCCCCACCCGCCAGCAGAAGAGATCACTTCTTCCTCTCAGGTCCCACCAGACTTTATTTTTACCTCTCTTTTGGGTCTGCCTAACTTCTTTCTTCTTAAAAATTTCTGATGTAATATTGTTCACTGGGGGAAAATTATAAAATACTGATAAATACAAAATTAAAAATAATATAAGAAAATTTTCAATCATCTATAACCCCCAAACAAAGAGTAGGATCTACCCCTGGGGTAAACTAGCACCTTGCAACTTACCCAGGCCCCACCCCTCACTCCCATTATATTGACAGCACCTGTCTGGCTCTTGTGGGCCTTGCATTAGCAGCCCTGATCTATATCCTCTTTGTAACCTGGCGCATTCAATCGACAATACTTTCTGGATATCTTGCTCAATCAATATGCTTCGATCTCTACTGCATTTATTGGCTGCATGGCTCCCACTGGACTTTAGAATTTGCTGCACTAGTCTCCTTCACCAGGGGACGTTTAGATTGTTTCAAAATAATTTCCTTTATAGAGATTTTTAAAAATATGCTGTGATCCACATCTTTGTAAAAATGTTTGCACATTTGCTCATTATTTTTGTACATGTTGCAAAGTAAATTATTGTGCATAATCTTTGCGCATTATTTCCACGGGATAAATAAAGGGTATGTATTTTTAAGGCTTTTGATAAGCCTAGCCCCAACTACCTGTCAAAAGGTTGGGCCAATTTTTGTCTCAATTGGAAAGAATTACAAATACATACGCTGTTAAGTATTGTATCTTCTCAAACTGTGGCTAACAGGGGAAACCAGAATGCACTGCTGGTTGTACTTCCCATGTCTTGGGTTCTTGAGGAAATTGACGATTTCTCCAGTTTAACTGCAGTTTTTCTCCCATGATTTTTCTGTTTCTATAGGCACACTTACCTTTTTCAAATCACTGTCTGTAGAGTAAGACACCAACATTTGGATCTATATATATATGTGATTATATCTATATATCTACACATACATATATATATATACAGTCACAAGTATTTTTGGTCAAATTGGCTCCTTACTTGGCTTACAATTTTTCTCTCAATATAGAAGCTATGAAATGTTTTGTAAATAATTTTTGTGAACTGATTAAGGAACACTGAAAAAGAGCTATTTGTTCTTTGCAGGCTTCTAAGTTGTTTGGTTAACGGTATTAATTATATTCCTATATAATCTCATTCGTCTGCTCAGGAGATCCAAATCTTCACTGCGAACGACCCATTATTATTAAACCACTCTGCTCTCCTGAGCAGTGCTTCTCACTCAAAGTCCTGGGGTAGCCGCATCAGCATCACCTGGGAAGCTGTTACAAATGCGAATTCTTAGGACTTAACTGAGACATATGGAAAGAAAAACTCCAGGGATGGAATCCAGCAACCTGTGTCTTAACAGGCCCTTAGCAAAGTGGTCTCTGCCTGGAAAAGTTTAAGAACCATTGCTTTAATATTTAATTACAGTTTTATTAGTTCGTCTGGTATTAATGTTATTAATTCTTGGTAATTACGTTGTCAGATCCTCCTTTCTACTTGCTTGCATGTGCCCAAAGACATTCCCTGAACTTCCCTGGACTTTCATCCATTCAACAATACTGCGCTAAATGCCGGTACAATACATTCAGCAGTCATGATTCCTGCCGTCACGGCGCTTACAGTCTGGAAAAGGAGACATAAAAACATCAAATCGTCATACAAATTTAAAGCTGCAACCACAGTGAGGGCTCTTAAAGGAGACATTTACAGTGCTATGCAACACTCTAATAGGGAATTCAATTTAGTTAGGGAAGGCACCAAAGTGTTTCCTCGGAAAGAGAAAAGATAATGACTTAACTAGGTACGTCTCAAAAAAGCCATTAATAATTAGATTCTTTTAAATTAACCTGAGAATCTCTTTCTTCTAATAAAGGAGGACCATGCCATTTTTTTTTTTTTTTTTTTTTTTTGCTGTAATTGACTTGGTTTGACTTTTCTCCTTATGCTCCAACCTTCGGGTTTGTTTCCTTGAAGTTTCAGTTGTTTGATGCATAAATTCTTTTTTTTCCTTTTCTCCAATATAGTTTTAGATGGTAGATACAAGGTTTGTCCCAAAAGTATTGAGCCAGTGTCATTATAACTAAAAGTTCGTGAGGCTGATACTTTTGGGACAGACCTCATATGTTTCTCTAAATGTTATAATCAAGCAGGAAATGATATTTTCATGTCTCTTATCATTGAGAAAGGAAATTTAACTGAGTGCTTCTCCAACCTGAGCAGGTATAAGAACTATCTAGACAGATGGCCACAGCACAGGTTGCCGGCTCCCAGCCCCAAGGCTCTCTGAGTCCATAGGTCTGGTGTGGGCCCTGAGAATTTCTTACATCAGTAAGCTTCTGGGAGATGCGGAGGCTGCTGCTCTGGGAATCACACTATCAGTGGGTCTGGTTTAACCAACCTTCCCTGTATCCCTCAGTATTTCTTCCTCCTCGAGTTTTTAAAACTCACTTTTTAAAGATTTTATTTTATTTTTAGAGAGAGGGGTAGGGAGAGAGGCAGAGAGGGAAAGAGACATCAATATATGGTTGCCTTTCACTTGCCTCCAGCTACAGAGCTGCCTGGAGACCTGCCTTGCAACCTGGTTATGTGCCCTGGCTGGGAATTGAACCAGCGACCTTCGGGTTCGCAGGCTGGCACCTTACCCACTGTGCCACCAGCCAGGGCCCTAAAACTCACTTTTAATATTTTAGAATAAGCGTTGTCTTCTGCACTAACGTTTTACAATCTGCTCTGCAGTCCTGTAAACTTGCTTCCAGTTGACCTGGCTTTGACATTCACGAGTGCTCTCCTACTGTGAATTATTTCCTCATAATTGAGCCCGTAACTGTGCCCTACCACTCAGTTCCTTGGAGTATAACTTCAAATAATTTCTTGAAGATGAAGATAGGGGAGATAGTATGTTTTTTCAGTGCTGGCTTTTTTTTCTTTACACATAAGTCACAATTTGTCTAGACATAAAATTCTTAGATTACAACCTTTTCCCTTTAAAACTATGTTATTATCTTTGCTGTTTCGTATTACAGAGAAGATTGAGGCGTGTCCATTGTGGATTCATTTATATATAACTTGATTTTTTATCTCTACATGGCCACATAATTTGTTTCTTCATTATAGTTTTGAAAAGTCACCAAGATCTATTTAGTTATGGGTCTCTTTATATTGGCTCTACCTGACAGATGATGAGCCCTTAAATCTGCATACACAGATCTTCCTTCAGATGAGCAAATTTTTCTTCTATTATATCTACAAAGTATTGCTTCTGTTCTACTGGTACATCATCATCATCAATTACCTGGACCTGCTTCCCCAATCTCCGAATTTATTCTAATTTCTTCTTCTTATCTCATCTGTTCAACCTGTCCTTCGCATCATTAACTCCATTTTTATAGATCAACTCTGCTCTTTACTCTACCTATAACGGAAACCTTACTTCTGTTCTTTTATTACCAGCATCTCTGTATCCTTCCCCATCTCACACCTCTCTATACCTTTTCACCTTATCCTGTTGCTTTTTGCTTTTTCACCACACAACTCCACGCTCCTTTTTCACAAGGTTCATGCAATAGACTGAACTATGTTCCCCGTAAACTCAGATGCTGATGCCCTCCCTCCCAATGTGATGGTATTTGGCCAAACGGGATCTCAATAGAACCCAACCACACTGGCACCCTAATCTTGGGCCACCAGCCTCCAGAACTGTGAGAATATAAATTTTTGCTGTTTAAGGCAGCCCAAGTGCACTACGGTCATATAATCAATTGTGGCTGTCAAACTGAATTTTCTTCTGGATTTTGTGGTAGACCATTTTCAGATGTATACTCTTTCCTGAGTCTCCCAAGTTCTAGTTCTCTTTTCCTTGTTATGTGGAATTTCATAGTTTCTATGGTTTATTTTTCAAGTGAGTCTTCCTTACCCACATAAATCAAGTAACCTATAAAGGAATCCAGACTTACTCTGTTTCAGTAGCCATGAATGAACTGCTCTGAATCTTCCTATTACTATGGTAGACCAATATAATAATTCTCAGATCTGCAGCTGGGGAGTAAGCTGCCCCACAGAACCCCTCAGACCAGCTCCTTCTGCTCCTTCATGTCTTTGGCTTCTTCCTCAAGTCCATAATTCTCTAATTTGCCCAGCTGATGCGAATGTGGAAGGCAAACTTCCCGGCATGCACCGGTACCAGGTGGTTTTCCTCCATCCGGACCAACAATTGGGACTACTTGCAGTGACTAGTCCCTTCACAGTATACAGTGCCTCCAGTGGCTCCTCTTAGTTTATGCATTATTTTTAGGGTTCTATGGCACTGGCTTGCTTACAAGAAGTGGCAGAAACCCAAAAAACAGCACTCTTATCTTGCAAGGCAGCTCCTGAGTGGTAACAAGAGACAGCCTCACACTATTTTTGCAGCTGTACTTCCAAGCATCAAGCTTCATGTTCTCAATGCAATTCCCTACCCCCGTCAACTGTGATCATTCCTCCCAGGTATGAGCACAGGTTGTCTGTGAGGCTTAGTTACTGACATACAGAACAAGTTTCATCTTGTTCTGCACCTTTCAGGGCAATTAAGAAGTACCCCTTATTTAATGCCCCCATGTAAGTGTCAAGGACTAATTCCTTTGTAAATATAATCTCGGCTAATCTCCACGACAATCCTGAGAGGTGTTTTATTGTCATCACCCCACTTATGAATTAAGGAAACGGTGGATCAGAGAGATTACGGAATTCACAGGACGTTACACAAGGATTAAGTGCAGAGCCGGATTTATACAGCTCTCATGCTCAACCATCTGCTCGTTTGTGACGCCCTGAATACAAGCCAGGTGCTGGCTAGACACCTGATGCATTCCTCCCCCAGAACAAGTGAACACTTTCGTCCCCAACTTACAGATCAGTCGGAGGACACACGGAAAGTATAAGCAGAGAGTGAATTGGTGATGCATTCAGACCTGAGCCTGTTGGATGCTGAAGCCGATTTCCGCAATGACAATGCTACATAAGAAACATTCAGGTAGTGCTGTGCTGAGACTCCCTGTCCTGTATCTGTCTACATGTGTCCACCATGGAGCACGTCTAATTCACATCAGGGTTTTCCTATGGTCTACCTTCTGGCGGTTTTTGCACTGAGGATTTCATTAGTTTCTTGATCTTTAAGATTATTTTAATGTTACTACTTAATGAATGTTTACTATGCATATCACAAGCAGTGTGCTAGTCACTTGACATGTATTATCACACCTGCAGTTTCCTGAGTGCTTTAAGAGTAAAAAGAAAGCAGAGAATCACCCTCCATGAGGAAGAAGGAAGGAGAGGCATAGAGATACACGGAATAGACTGACAGCTGTCGGAACGGGGGAGGAGGAACCGGGTGAAAGAAGGTAAAAAGGGATTAGCCAAAGAAAATAGATGCCTGACCCATGGACATGGGCAATGGTGTGGGGGTTGCCTGAGGGGAAGGGCTGGGTGGAGGTGGACAAAGGGGGTAAATGTGGGAAAGTGGGGGCAACTGTAATAGCATAAACAATACAGTAAAAAAAAAAAAGCTGGCCAGCACCTTCCAAGGACCTGGGACCAAGCTCCACCCCTTGAGGTGCACCCAAGGCTTAAGGGCTTCTTTTGCAGGGCAGTAAGAGCAGCAGAGGAAATAAAGAGAGGAACAAGCATGTATGTGTACATTTCTGAAGGGCTGGACCCGACTAGTCTCACTTGGGAGACGCCCTCCCCAACAGACGGTCTTCCTACAATGCGAACTGGACTAGGTCCCTTCCCATTTAGTGAACTCTTCCTGGGCTCTGCTCACTCTACTCAGGATTAAATCTAAATAACTTTGCCGGGTATTCAAGGCTAAGATGTGAACTCAGAATCGATATACCTTTCAATTCCCAGTAAAAGTGCTGCCCTGCTCCCTTCGAGTGGATGCAGGGGCTCGTTTCCCAGCCTGGTCCCCGCACAGAAGCCTCCCGGGTCCCCAAGGCGGGTCAGGTACTCCTGGCACCCACAGCCCGTGCTTCTGTACAATGCTGCAACTACTGTCTGCCGACCTGTGAGCCTCCTCCCTGTGTGCACTACCCAAAGAGAGGGCCACATCTGTCTTGCTCACTGCTGTGTCCCCACAACACCCAACACGAGTGTGCTGGGAACAGGCAGGTCTTGTGCCTGGCTCCTGCCCTCAGGGTTTACTGGGACCAGGACAGAGCATCTGCATATGGTTCCCCTGGCAAGCTTCGCTGGCTGATAACCCCCTTCAGATTTTCCGAGCACCTACTATGTACCAGGCACTGTGCTAATGAACAGGTGATTGATATCCATGATCTCATTTAATCCCCCAACAAACCTGTGGGGGAAATGTCATCCTCATGCCACAGGTGAGGAGCCGAGGCTCAGGACGGCTAAAAGACTGCCAGGGCACCAAGCGTGTGCTACCTCCGCTGCCCTGACCTTGATCCTGGGCTGTCCTGCTGCTTCTCAGAAGCTAAATCCTAACATTGACTGGCCCATCTGACAGGTGGGCAGAGTGGTACAAGGCCAGTGGCTTGCCAGCCAGAAACGTTGCTGTGGAGGGGCAACGCCACCCTCAGCCAGCTCCCCCGCCTCCCCCCAGGGGAGGCCCGCATACTTGGCCCAATTTTCTGGAATGGCTCCGGGGGTTCCTCCTTCACCTCTTCAGTGGCCACGACACCCTGGTCGAAGGGGTCTGTGGGAGAACACACAGCCCTTAGCACTAGGTAACAGGGTCCCGGGAGCCCAGCTGGGAACCAGGGAGGTGACGAGCCACCACGTACTTACCTGCTCGATTCTCAGGGGCCCCTTCCACACTAAACACTGCGCGCGCGCGGGAGGTGGTAGCCGCAGAGAGGAAGAAGCAAACCAAACAGGAGCCCTGTTAGTCCCTGACCCCAGCCGTCTCCCCCCGCCGCTCCCAGCCCCTGCCCGGGAGAGCTGCCCTGGCTGGTATGGATGCCCCAGAAAGCCAGGGGCCCCAGGACAGTGCATCCCAACCAGGACGCAGCTGGCATCTCCATGCCTCTTCCTCCCAGGACAGGTCCCCACGTTCCACCCCTGCCGCCGCCGCCAGGGTCAGGCAGACACTTACTTCTGTCTGCCATTTCTGGATCACTAGCACCCATTTGAGGGGCCAGGGCAAGAGAAAGAGAGACAGTGGGAGGACAGGAAGAAAGGAGGTGAGAGAAGGGGGAGCACAGGCAGTGAGCCTGGTTGTGAGAGGGGCTGGGGATCTGGGGGCTGCACAGGGAGCCCCAAGATCCTTCCCAGGTCTGAGACCCTATTTCTAGGATTCCTAAGTTCTAAAAACAAATTACTTAAATTTATTGTTCTAATTTCTAACTCCATAATCTAAGACACTAAAATACCATCATTCATTTTAAAGAATTGGTTTAATTTCACCAGAGCATGTGAATACTCAATAATGAAATCATATAATGAGTCGCTAGAAAAATTGCAGGTATTCAACTGATTTTGATCTACAAAACTGGCAATTTCATTGGGGGACCTTAGTCAGAAGTACCTATGGAGCATGACGGGGACCTTTTCTCCCCCCGGATCCTGAGGGGTTGGTCACTCCCCTCATGGTCCTGCCCCTGCATGACTTTCCTTGGGGTGCAGGAGGGAGAGAGGGCTGGAGGAAAGGTGCGGGCTAGTCAGGCAGCTCTGGGTGGGGGTGAGGAGCTGGGGGTGGTCCCTTTAGAGGAGACAGGGGCCTGACTCACCATCCACTGCGTGCAGGTCCCGGTGCTCTTGGAAGCAGCTGTAGTATTTGTACTTCTTCCCGCAGATGTCACACGTGTACCTGAAATTGTCTGTGGGAAACATGGGGTTGCCAGGGCTTCAGTCACTTGGGATGGGATTTGGGGAGCCAGCTCATCTGGCCTCGGGAACCCACGAAGGGACTAAAGGGACTAGCTCAGACTGGTGCCAACTGGTAACTGTGGAGAACCAGTGCTGGGGGTGTTAGAGGTCCTCTACACCAGGAGACCGGGAAGCCCAGAAGTGGCTTTCAAGCCAACCCGCAATCCCACCCTGCGGGAGCTGCGCACCTAAGGGTGGGGTCATGCTGGCCCCACAGCCGAGCGCGCCCGGGAGGCAGCCTCGGAGGACCCGGCCTCCTGGTGTTCACACGCTGCATGTTCTCTTCCCCTTGAGTCTCAGCAGGACCTCATGGCTCGCTTCTAATGATGAGAATGCAGCCAAGTGACGGGATGTCACTTCTGAGATCAGGTTACAAAAGTCCAGGACCCGTCAGGCTCAGACCATCTTGCTCTCGCAAGGTGGCAGGCAGTACGCTGCCCCCCGGAGCCACCTGGGGGACCCAGGCCCCCTGCCCAAGAGCTTGGGGAAGACCGATCCTGTTAACAGCCACATGTGTGAGGGTGGAAGCAGCTGCCGCCCGGGTTGAGCCTGAGATGAGGCCATGACCCTGGCTGACACTCTGATCGTGAACTTGCAGGAGACCCGGAGCCAGAGCCCCCAGGGAAGCCGCACCCAGATTCTGACCACAGGGACCATGTGATCATCAGAGTGTGTTGCTTTAAGTCACAGGTGTTGGGGAAATGAGTTATACAGCAACAGATAATGAACACAGGGCCCGAGTCTGGACACTCCCTAGGTCTATCCCAAGTCAGAGGCTGGACTGCCCTCAGTACCCAGGCGGATCTTGTGTGTGCTGAGCCCAGCACAGCCCTTGTGCGCTCCTTGGGCTGACCTAGGGATGACCCAACCACCTCATCTTTCTGAGAACACCCGGCACAGGGAGGTTGGGCGCTGGCTTAGGCTACACACGGGGGCTGGAAGTAGCCAGGACGTAAATACTGACTTCATTCTAAGCCATGGCTAGTGAGGGTGCACGGCCCTTCTCCGGCTAGGTAAGCTAGCCTCCACTTCTGGGCTGGGGCGCCAGCCTGTTGGCCCCTCAGCATCCACACACAGGATCTGCGTGCCAAGGCTGTGATGCCAGGCCATTCTGTGTGAAGGTTTCTGGCCCCTGTGTAGCTGAACTTTGGGACACTGATGACACTAGGCATCTCCTCACCTCTGCACCCACCTCGTCCACTGCACCTGCAGCCTCTGCAAGTGCCTTGGCAGGTGCTAGAGCCAAAGAGACTGACTGGTCCCCGAGCAAGGTATGCATGGAGCCTTGGCACATGCAGGCGTTCTGAGGGTGTGGGGATCAGGCAGGGTCCAGGCATGCCAACCCTCCCACCCGTCTCCACCATCGTGCCTGACTCGCTGGGGAGTGGTGGGGCAGGAAAGACCTGGTCCTGCCTGACTTCACCTACGATGCCTGCCAATGCCGCTCCACTTCAGGATTCAGCACCCCTCTTTCCCCTAATTAGGGGGGAGGGGAGAGTAGTGGATAAGCTGCTTTCTCGGGCCTCAGCCAGGCTGGTGGTTCCAGGACTCCAGGCCTGACTTGGGCTTCCATCCTGTTCCAAGGCCAGGAACTCAGGACAGACAATAACCGCCCCCATCGAGTCCCATCTGGACCATAATCCTCTCAGTGCTGGACACTTGGGGAACAGAGGTGGAGAAGTGCAAGCCACCCGGGGTCTGCTGGTTCCGGTAGGGGCCTTGCCCTTGAAATTCCTCTCTCACACTGGCCAGTGCTGGTCACCCTCAGCAGCTGCCTGCCCTATTTGCCTTGTCATCGCCCATATGGGCCCCTCCGCCTAGCCACATCACATCCACCACCTTCAATAATACAGGAACCCCAGCCCTGGCTGGTGGCACAGTTGCTAAGGTGCCGCCCACCTGTGAACCCAAAGGAGGCTGGTTCGATTCCCCAGTCGGGGCACATGACCAGGTTGCAAGCCAGGTCTCCAGCCAGGTGAAAGGCAACCACACACCGAAGTCTCTCTCCCTCTCTGCCTCTCTCCTTTCCCCTCTCTATGAAAATAATAAAATCTTAAAAAAACAAAACAAAATAAAGACCAAAAAACTAAAAAAAAACCCGACAAAACAAAAAAACAGGAACCCCTACTTTTGCCACTGACTCCCGTCTACCATGCTGTGTAGACCCCATTTCCCTATATCTCAAAGGGACAAGTAACACGTTCTCGGACCCACCTACAACAGAAATGGATGAGGGCCACAAAGCTACCCCCGAAGGCAGGCTGTGAACCCACATTTTCAGAACTCCAAGAGGGTTGGGTGCGCCTGGAAACACCCCTGCAAATCCATTCTGGGAGGAAGGCTCTGGCACCAGGCGGCCTGAGAGCAAACCCAGCCCTACGTCTTACAAGGGTGACTAACGCCAGACATGGTCCTAACCTCCAGCCCATGGTTTTCTTATCTGTAAAATGGGAATGACAGTTCCTCCATCTCCCAGAGTTGTAATAAAGAATAAAAGGGTATAATGCTAAGAAAATCCATATGACAGTAGCAAGAGAACTGGATGTGAAATTAGCCTTTTATTTTTTTAGTTGAAAGCTAGGTAAGTGATTAGACGCCTCTATGAATGACTGCAATTTTTCTAACAAATAAATGGAAGATTCCTGCACTACAGGTGCGAGACCTGGTTTCTACGCCCACCTCCACTCCTCACGAGCTGGATGGCATCTTTTCTGCAGAGTGGGTAGGCTGTATTTGCTATCTTCTACAGGGCCCATTGGCTGCAGGACCCTGCCCAGACCCCCATAATGAGGCTGGGGTGTGAGGACACCAGGCTTTCTGAGCAGGCCCTGCTGGCCTGGGTCAGGGCAGGGGAGCAGAACTGGAAATATAATAAAGCACACTGGCCACGGGGAGAAAACGCCACAGGAAGGAAGGGAAAAAGAGATGGAAGGACTAAAAATAACCCTGGCTACTGAGTCCTGAACAAGCAGCGCGCCTACGGGAACAGCGGAAGTCAGGATGGAACACAACACATCATTGAGGGGCTGCCGGAGAGGCCAGGGGCCCAGAATAGCCGAGGAGGGAAAGATAAATGGGGAATTCTTTAAATGGGTGGCTGACCACAGGCAGAACATGGGAGCTGGAAGAGAAGGGAGCTGCCGAGAGAGAAGGAGCCAAGGGCCAGGCTGGGCATGGTGGGGCTCGGGAGGGGGTGCAGGCCTTGGCCTCCCAGACGCGGACCCTCTGGCTGCTGTCGGCCAGCTGGGGCCTCAGAGTCTCCTCCAGAAGTGGAAGAGTGGCCTCACCACTTACCCGGTGGGTAAGGACCCAAAGCCACAGTGAAAGGGAAAGGGCCCCAGAAGGTGTGCTTAGGACCCGATGCAGTTAAGGCCCTGCACTAGCCCAGGCACCACCCGTTTTGCTTTGGGGGGGGGGGGGGCCCTCATGTTTATTTATATTTTAGAAGATGTTTTTATGGCAGTGTCACAAGCATGTCAAACAGGAGTTCATGTCTGTGCAACGTGGCAGAGATGAGTGGTGTGACAGAGATGTCTGGTGGCCTGTAAAGTCTAAGATGATTAGTATACGGTCCCCTACAAAAAAGCGTGATGGCCGCTGATGCAGAAAGAGTACAAATCCTACGTGTGCAGCCCGACCTGGTGTCCCCCGTTGGTGCGCATCCTGAACGCAGCTCCCCGAGGGACCCCTGCGAAGGGCTGCCTTTGCTACTGTCGGCTGTGGGTTATGTACGTGGCTGGTGCAGCTCTAAGTCTGTGTTTCCCACTGAGGTTCTGCCGTCCCTCCTGTGAACACTCCATGGCTTATCACTTCAACTAGCTGGGCAACCGTTGGGGGGGCCCCAGTTTGGAGCTGCTGCTAAGACCATCCCAGCTCCCATCTTCACAAACACACGTTCCTGCTGGGATACGCCTGGGCGCATGTGAAGCTGCGTTCTGGCGCGCAGGGTTGTTGGGTGGGGCGTGTCCACGCCAGCCTGCACCCAGCTGGCTGGCTGCTTACCAGGCCTGCGGGTTGAGATCTGGAGGGAGAGCAAGCCGGGGCTGTGAGCCACGAGGAGAACACTGTCCCCAGGCTCCGGGATACCCCGGTGACTGGTGCCCATGGGTGCCTGTGAGATGACCCTCCGAAGGAGAAGCTTCCAAACATTAGCTGGGGAGCCCAACACACAGAGGGGGGTCAAAAGAACAGAAAACTGCGTACGCTGGGTCCTCTACCTGTGCAGCTTTGCTGGTGGAGGGCCTGAGAGGCCTACAGCAAGGAACATGTCCATCTCGGCAGCCCTCAAGGATTCCCCAGGTCATTCGGCCAGGGAACCCTTTACTGACAGGACATCTATTAGCTTCCCTAGAATGCGTATGTCACAGGACACACCCTGGATAGGGCTATTCTGAGATACTGTGTTATAATTTCATAAGGACCTCTGGCCCCTTAGCCTGAACCGGAACAACGTGTCTCCCAGCCGCCACTTGGGGCCTCCTGGTTGGGGGGTGAGGGAGGGTGAATGTGTCCTCCTTCCACCCTGGCTCTTTCGCCCCCACCCCTGAAGCCCACAGGAGGGGAAAATACTCACTGCCTTGGGAGGCTCCCTCTCCTGAGGTGGCTTCAGTGTCTGTGAGAGAGAGGGTAAGAGAGAGAACGAATGACGAGGTGAGTCACGGGGCCAATGGCTGGACTGGTGAACCCACTGCCACATGCCCAGGGACCCTCTTCCCTGGAGATGCAGAGAGCTGAGCCTCTCAGTCCTTCCCAGCTGTCGCCCTGCCCCCATGCCTTTCCTCCCTGTCTGCCAGGCTCAGGGAGGGTCAAGCACCAGTCCTCCTGTCCCCTCGGCTTCAGTGTTCTCATCCTCAGACGGGAGACAGCCACCCTGCCCCCGTTCTAGGCCCCATCATGGGGGGCACCTGAGAGGACAATGGGCGGCACTGAAGAACTCTGGGAGGATGCAGGCCTGTGCGGAGCAGGCAGGGGACCTTGGCAGAAGCCTGGTGGCATGTCCTGCAGCCCCTACTCCTGTGTGCTCTCCCTAGTAAAGAAGGCTACTCCTCTCCTCCTCTGCAGTCACCCAGGAAGGGCCCTGGTGGAGGCAGAGAACAGGGAGGTGTGGCCCCTGAACTCTACCCTAGGGACGCACCACTCACCTCGGTGTGCGCGTACATGGGTCTGGAAACAGTTGTAATACTTGTACTTCTTGCCACAGATTCCACATTCGTAGGACCCTGGAAAACAGGAAGAGAAGGGACTGCTTAGCCAGCACCCAACACCTCCAACCACAAGGCCCAGGACGCATGGGGATGCCTCTCGGGACTGCTAACTCTGCATCAAGGGGACAGGGCTCCTCCAATGGCTGTCTTATCCCTAGTAAGCAAAAGGCGGCAAAGACCAGCAGAGACATCATGACCTGCACATCAGGAGGCCTGGGTCTAGCTTTAGGTTTGCCTCAACTCTCTGAGTGACCTTGGGTCACTTGCCATCTCTGGGCCTCAGTTTCCAAACCTGCAATACAGAGAAGGCATCTTCTTTAAGTAACTCTTATACCTATTTCTTGAGGAAAAAGGAGACACATGTAAAAGTGCGCCTTCACAATAAGGAATAAATTGCACCCACAAAAGGAAATCATCACCTGAACATGTTAGAAGAATTTCAGCTACTTGTCCTTGCCAGGATGGGACAGACGTTGAGAGGACAGGCTTTGAATCAAGACACGTTTGCTCTGCCACTTACCAATAGCAGGACCTGAGTAATTTCCTTAGTCACACTGAGCCTCAGTCTGCTCATCTGTAAAATGGGGCTAAAAGTATCTGACTCACAGGAGTGACCCTGAAAGTACACAACCCCAGAAAGTACACAGGCCTACTGCAGGTGTGTCTGATATGGAGAGGACCCCCTCCTCTGCTGAAGAGCCATCTTATTCCCTCAGGTGTGCAGCGACATGGTGTAAGCAACTGACCCCAGCACAATCGCCAGGGAGCCTGAATAAATACAGAGGCCCTGGCCCCATGCCAGGCTTAACGTGCTAGAATGGCTGGGACTCCCAGGGGCCCAGGAATCTGCCTCTTTTAAAGGGTCCACAGGGAATTTGGATGCCAAGCAACCAGGAATGAGAATCACTGGTTCAGACGGAGCCTCAGTTCCACCATTTTCTGGCCAGGCCTCAGTTTCCTCATTGGGACATGTGGAAAACGCAAGAGCACCGATGTGAAAACTGAATGAGCAGGAACAGTGTTCCCACCGAGAGCCTGGGTACTCAGTGAGCAGGTGGGGTGGCCCAGAGTCCGACTCTCAGCTCAGTTCTACAAGCCCCTGGCTGGTTAATGTCAGGTACGTGCCTTTTCTGGTCTGCGACTCAGTTTCTTCACTGCAGGACTATGAATCCTGCAACTCCTCACGGAGGTCAGGATTAATGAGTTAGGACATGCGAGTCAGCTGACCCACAGGTGGCAGCGTCACCTGCCCATTGTGGGGCACGGAAGGGAACGCTGTTATCCTGACACCTGTGTGAACCCAGCCGTCTGTTACCCAGATGTGTCCTGTCTTATAGAGAACAATATCAACACGTGGAAGGCAAAGCTCAGATCGTATATTTCTTTGCCTTTACCTCCATGATTGGCACAACGCAGGGGCTCAATAATTCACGGCATTCTACTCATTGGCCACCAAGTAATAGTGACTCAATTCCATGGCCACCCCAGGTTGGTGCAGTGGGATCCCCAATGAAGGGCCTTCCGGGGACTCTCAGCTGAGGCAGCTGCTGTCCCCACTGCCTGACTTCCTGCCCAGCAAACTTCCTCACTTGTCAGTTCCCCATTTACCTTTTTGTCCTATGTCACCGTCACTCTCTACCAAGTGCCAGGTGCTGCGCAGGCTGGCTTCTGACCTCAATGCACAGGCAAGGAGGCAGAAGCTGGCCAGGTGTGCAGCAACCTGCCCATCTCACACGGACAACAAGTGCGAGCGGGATCCAGACTCAGGCCCTTCTCACACATCAGCTCAGTTCATCCTCATCAGCCCAGCAGCCAAGAGAATCATTACCCCCATTCTCAAGGGAGGGAAACAAGGGTTGGAAGGGTGACGCATACCGCCAGGTTGCCCAGAGCGGTCTAGATCCAGATCCTATGTGCACACCCACCATGCAAATCGGCTTCTGGAAACATACCAACAAGAGATGGTGCCCAGGTCTCACTTCTGTTCTCCATGTTCT
The DNA here is from genome assembly GCA_004026585.1 of Noctilio leporinus. Lineage (NCBI taxonomy): Eukaryota > Metazoa > Chordata > Mammalia > Chiroptera > Noctilionidae > Noctilio > Noctilio leporinus. Next base: position 716,823 of record PVIW01000119.1, read on the forward strand.
TATAAATCCTCAGGTGGTTGGGACAACTAAACACCCTTTCAGCAATGGGCTTCTAAGTTCTTGGGGGGCAGGTGCTCCAAGGCTGGGGCTCCCTCAGCTAGTGGTTTGTGAGGAATTGGACTCAGAGGCAGCCACCAGGCTCCAGAGCCATCCTAGCGCCACTGTACCAGGTCCCCTCTGGATGCCAAAGGAGCTGTAAATCCCTCTAATGCTAGTGGGGAGCAGAACCCCCTAATCATGTCTGGTACCAGCACAGGACTCCCAGAATCCACTCTCAAGAGGCAGGGCATGCCAGCACCCGGGAGTGAGCCTTTTCCTTTTCCCCATCCCGCGGTCACTAGTGACACAACATGAAGCCACAGGTACTGATCAGCAGCCCTGTCCAGCATTTTCTGTAGCTACCTGGCAGACAACCCAGCTTAGCTCCCTCCCTGAGAACCCTGGACAGACCAGGCAAGGCCAGCAGAGGCCAGGTGAGTCTAGTTCCTGAGGCCATGGAAGGGAGAAGGGGCAAACACCAGGCAGTGAAGAAATGTGGGTAGCAACCCTCAACTCAATCATTTGCACCCAGCTAGCTCCCCGATAAGCTCAGACACGTTTCAGGACACATGAAATGCAACAAGGTAGAAAACCAGAGCAGGGGAAAGAGAAAAAAGATGCAAGTGGGGTCAGACACAACCATGGCCCCTCCCAAAGGGCGCTCCTGGATTCCGTTCGCAGCATCCTAGCAGTCACTGCTTACAAGGTCAAATGCTGAGGGGCAGCCAGACCATTTGGTTCCAGGACGTAACAGGAGCGGGGCCCAGGGCCTGCTGGGGGACGGGGCCTGGAGAGGTAAGTGGTGGATGAGCAGGGTTCCTGAGGCTCTACGGGCCTTGGTCTCAGACCAAGTGTCCGTCCTCCATACCAGGATCTTCTAAGCAGAGAGGGAGCCCTAGGGATACGTGGCCACAGGCGGTTTGAAGAAAATCAATCCCCAATTATCAATTTCCAAATGCACTTTTCCTAAAATCAACATGACAAGAGCCTGTGGCAGCGGGTGGGAGACCCCACTCCTCTGGTCCTCCCTTCCTCCCCTCCCCTTCCCTCTTCTCCCAGGTTACAAACAGGACAATTTTTTCAGCCACCTAATCCCACCCTGGGGTCGCTGGGAGATGTTGCTCTCTGGGCTTTAAGCAAAGACATGGCCTGAAATATCAGCGTTGGCCTTGGAAAGTGGGTGGGCCTCCCGATGAGGAGCAATTCCTCTTGTGAACGGAGTGTTTTCCGAGGCTCAGCTTTCAACAAAATTGAAGATCTAATGGAGTCGTCAGTGGAGAGACCATTAAAAAGCAGGGCTGATGAGAAGCCTCCATGTCATGTTTAGCAGACAACTTGGAGTTAAAGAACTGAGAGTGACACAGCTCATACAAAACTCCGCCCCTCCCTAGCTCCTTATTTACGTGATCGAGCTTTCTAAGCACTTACCACTTAGGAAAACCAAAACACAGGAATTAAATTAATGCTGAATCCTGTCTCATTCAACATACAAGAAATATTAATTCACAGACACAAGAGCCAATTGAAAAAGAAATAAAGCCCCTGTCCATTTTATGAAAAGATGAATTTTTTGATCATTTTTCACTTGTACGTTTATGATTGCTCTACATTTGGGGGGGTGCAAATTGGATGCTAATAATAACTCAATCTGGGAAAAAATGTTTTAAAATATACAGCTTTACGATCTCAACGAATCTTTCAGAAATTTCTATTTCAATTTACATACATCTTGTTGTGGGAGATGTGTGTGAAACAGTGATCAATAAAAGACTCTCAAGCATAAAAAATATATTGCATTAGGATAAAATCCTGTGAGGGAAGTGGGCTGGAAATATGAGTTCAAGGAGAAAAAGGAAAGATGTAAAATTTCTGACTATTAAAGGTGGGCTTGTTCATATGTTTCTTAAACAGATAATGGCAGATGTTGAGTAGTAGTGGGATTCAGATTATCCTGGATACAGTTAAAAGGGGCTCACTGTTTCATTTCCAAATGCCACCCCTTTTTTAACACAAAACTCCAGAAATTATGTTCTTTGTAATTAATCATTAAATTAAGATGTAATACGTTAACTCAGAAATGTGAAAGAGAACATGGTCTCTCAAAATTCTTTAAGAGGCTATCGAACAAAAGTGTGAAGCTGTAGGTCCCTTAATTTCTCATCATTCAAGAGGTAACCCCAGGTGTGTCACCGGCTGAGGCTGTTCAGCAAATACCACTGGTTCTTGTTTCGACAAAAATGCAGTAAAAAAATTACTTCATTCTGCTCCCAACAAACTTGCTGGCAGATTTTATTACGCTCACTGATCAATCAAGACAGTGGGGCTCAGAGAGGTTAAGGGGCCCGCCCAAGGCTGAACAGCACGGCAGACACTGTGTCTCTTGGCTTAGAGCCCTGGGGCCTTGTTCAATGGGGACCCTCTGCTGGGATCCCCTTCCCACCTCAGACCTCCAGGAGGAGAGTCTTCATCAGAGACAAGATGCACCTGGGAGGGTGGCCAAACCCCCTCCTTCCTGAGTGGCTGCAGCAAGCACTGAGTGTCAGTTCTGGCACGCTCGGGCGCCACGCTCTGCCAACAGCCTATTGAAACTAACTATCAGCTGGCACTACGAAGCAGGACCTGGCGCCTTCACTGCCAGGCTTGTCGCAGACCAAACCCATGTGGCCTTGTCTGAATGGCTGGCTGCTCTTTTGCTGCTTCTTCCAGAGCTGTGGCCAAGGTGTGAAAACACCTCCTCCCCTTGGTGCTGCCGTGAAACATCCTTGCAGGATCCAGTCTCCCAGGGGACCCCTGATTCCCCCTCTCTGCTCACCCACCTCCAGGACAGAACTCTCTCCCTCACAGACCCACATCCCACGGTGGTTCCCTTCATCACAAAGGCCTTGCTTTTACGGAGTTGAAACCACCTCCTGGTAACTTCCTCGTACTGGCTGGGGCTACTCAAATGTGTCAGCTTCATCCCCTCCCACCAAAATGCTTTGAGTGTCTCATCTGCCCAGCCCACAGCTCCCACCCAGGACAGAGGTCTTGGCTCTGCCGTGAGGCTGCGTCCTGTGCTGGAGTTACTTAGCCCTCTGGACGTAATCTCTTAGCCCAGCCCCTCCTGTGCGGAGTCCGGTGGGGCCACTTGCTCCCTCCACGGGCTCCAATCACCACCCAATCACCACCGGAGGGGCCCTGGCCACCAGGTCTCTGGGCACCTGGGGCTCTCCCTGGGCTCCTTCACAGGCAGCATGTCTGGATGACAGACCAACTGTCGCCAGGCACAAAGAAGAGCACCATGATAGGACCTGGGCCTCCTCTTTCTCTGAACCAGAAAATGATTCAGGGGCTGGAGGAACTTGCCGTTTTCAACCCAGCCTGCCTTGTCTTCTTTACCATTAGGACGAGGGTAGCACGTACTTCTCTACTTCAGATTTAATTCTGGCTGACCGGTGGTGACTTCTGGGCATACTGTGTTAAGGAGGATTCTGAGGTACACCGATAGGGCAGTGGTCAGTGAGCAACGCCCCAAACACGGAGCTGGGGAGTTGCACCGGTAGCCCCTGTGTTTGTTAGCGTGCCTTACCAGGGGGCTCCCAAACCTCAAGTGTGTTTCTGCCACTCCGATGCCTGCAGGCAGCTTGTCAGGAGGCAACAGGCAGTTGTGAACTCACTTCTGCTTTTCGCCAACGAAGCTGTCACATCCAGTATTATCTCTGCTCTTCTTGCTAAATAAGGAAGCTCAAGCTGGCCCCAAAGCCCCACATCCCATGGCAGCGATGTTCTTTCTAAGGGTGAGGGGTACCTTTCCCAGCACAAGGAACTGCTGGGTCGCAGCCACCAATGCAAGCTTGGCAGCCAGCAGCCTGGGCACTGATGGCCCTCCCGAGTCCCCCAGCCTGAGAAGCTGCCAAGTGCCATCCATGTGTCCATGACCCGGGCTTGTCTACGGGGAGCGCCTCAGTTAATATTTGTGTCATTGGGAACACTGTTTGTCTGATGGCTGTTAAAGGGCCAGTGAGGCTGTGGGGCGGGAGGTCATAAGGGGGATGGACTCAGAGAAAAGGCAAATGGGAGGTGCGCCCACAGCACAGCACTGGCCACCAAACAGGGCCGCTATTCTATTCAGCCACAGAGCCGTTCTGAACCCCAAGCGTGGCACTCAGGAAGCTCTCCGCTTGCCAGCTGCCTTGGGAATACATTAACTCCTTGATGTCTGGCCTCCAGGGCACAAGCTCATTCAAAGGGATGGGTCTAACCAGCATTCCGCCCCGGGTGAGAACCCCAGGAATCCGTCCCATCCTGAAGAGGGGTGGGGGGTGCGCCGTGAAGTATAGCCAGGCTCCTACCAATTGGAAGAAAATGTCATTGACCTGCTGCTATGTGACTCACGGTAACTCTTTCCATAGGCCTTTGTGTGGCCTTCCGTAAAAATGAAGCGGACAGGGGTGTCAAATCTGTAGCATGGGTAGCCTCACTGCCCGCTTCCACATTCATGGCAGGTGTCAATAAGGCACCGTGCCCCTTCACAGGGTTCAACACAGACACCCACAAGCTGGCAGCAGTTACTTGGACTTGGCCCAGGAGATAAAAATCTACTTGCCATCTTGTGATTAGATGAATTCAAAAGGTTCGATTCTAACACTGATTTTTGTTGTTATTGTGTGTTAAATGCTTTTCTTTCCTGGTGCTGTGGCCAGTCCTTAGTCCTCTGAGCCTGACCCTTGGCAGAAACGACACCCTCGAGGAAGGTCAGGCAGACAGATGCCAGACCAGTGGCCAACACACCTGGACGGAAGACCCTGGACCTGTTTGGTAAGGACTCCAACATGGCGGGTCCATTTCTAACTTGTCACTGTGGCACAAGGGTGGGCCAAAAGCAGGTAAGTCAGAAATTTCACAAGATCCTCCAAGTTCCTAAATTCCAGGGAGGTGGTACCAGGGAGGGGCTCCAGGGACGGGACAACCCTGTCCTTGTCTTCTGACACCTCATCCAGTGCCAAGTTTCTCCTTCATCCCATTTTTTTCTCTTAGCACACTGGCTTATTTCTTACACTTGGGGGAAAAAAGCAGAAATGTTACTACTCTTTCCCCTTGAAGAGGTATTTTATACTACTAACGTTAGTACTAGTACTAACAATAGTTAACCATTTGTAAATAATGTTGAATACTTTACATGCATTATGTTCACTGAATCCTTACTGAGCCCAATGAATCTGCCATAGTGAAAACTGAGGCACAGAGAGGTCAAGTAACTTACCCAATGTACAACAGCTTTAACTCACAGAACCTGGATTTACGCTCAGCTTCAGGAGCTGAGTTACTTCTCCTCATATAATGTTCCCTTCCATTGCCTCTTTTGAGTCCACACCCCACAGGTGGCCGGGACAGGGCATGCCTCATTGAACAGAAAAGGACAGGGCACTAAGGCACAGTGAGGCCAGAGACCCCTGGGCTGAGCACTAGCTAAGCTGACTGGCATAAGGCCAATGACCCTGGGGCCTCTCACTGTGCAGGCCACTGACCCAGGGAGGGGTGCCCACATTTCCCTAGCATAGCTGTTCCAGGCCTTTTCCCTGCTGAACCCAGAGTGCCAGCTCCATCCCAAGACTCAAATTCAACTGCCCTTCAGTGCATCTCCTGGTGAAGGGCATATTAGGTCCAATGAGTCTCCAAATACCTCCCAACCCCCCATCATGAGCAAGGAAGTCCTCTTCTCGGTTAACCAGCACACCCAGTGGCTAAGAGTCCTTGGTCCTAGGGAGTGAATACTAATGGATGGAGACCAGACAGGGGTCCCTGGAAAGAGTCGTCTCTCATATGACATGGAGCTAAGTTGCTCATGCTCTTCACCAAGTATTTCTGGCTCATACCCCTTTAGTCACATGCTAGCATGGCATTTCCCAGCCTCCTTGAGGCTGGGTGGGCCATGTGACTAGTTTTGGCCAATGACTTCATGGAACTTCTGGGTTGCAGCAGGTAAATTGCCAGTGTGAGTCTTTCCCTTTGTCACATGGTAGCAGCATGTCATATAATGGCTGCATTTAGTCTGGGTCCAGAGCAGGGTGGAGCCTCTAAATGACCCACAGTGGACATGCAGTGTGCATAAGAATAAAATTTTTGTGGCTTTGAGCTACCAAGATCACTTCTTATTTGGGGGATCTTTGTTACTACGGCATAACCTAGTCTCATCCTGACAGTTATAGCGTCAATGTTAACAATGCTTCCTTGAAGCCAGTACCTTGCTAGGTGTTGTGGGGTGGGGTTGGAAAGCAGAGGGACATAGATCTGACAGGTCCTGGAGATCTAATCTCCAGGAGCTCCCAATCTTGTTGCAGAGAAGAGCATGGACAGGACACCTCTAATCTAAAGCAGATAATGCAAAGGGCTCAAGTGAGAGACAGCGTACCAACAGACAACTTCTGGCCAAAGACATCAAGGAAGACCTCTGGAAGGAGGAGATGGCAATGAAGTTGGCCTTGAGGGATGGGTTGGATTGGGGCATGTGGAAATGGCCAAAGGCATTCCAGGCAGAGGGAATAGCAAGGGCAAAGGGCAGGAAATGCTGCAGAAGAGCAAACTGCTGGAACAAAAGGTCTGGGAAGATCAGAAATAAGAAAGGAGGTTTAAAGGCCCAGGCTATAGAGGTTCTTCATGCGATGGCCTTAGACTCTAGACGCAGTAGGGGAATCCAAGTTTATAATCAGGATGTGACACGCTCAGTGTTCTGTTTTGGCCAAGGTTCCTGGCAGCCAGCCTGGAGGGCAGGTAAGGGTGTGGGGACCCAAAGGCATGGATGGTTGTTAGCGGGGTGTCATAATGACCCAGGTGGGGCTGATGGTGGCCAAAACCAGCAAAGGATCAGGCAGAATAGGGATCTCAAGGCTGATTTGCAGAGGTGGAAAAGGAAAGGCAGCAGGGCTTGAGGCTAAACTTGGGGAGACAGACAGAGGGGAGCTTCCCTTCCGGCCCCTGCAGGCCACACATGGGATGTGAGACTAGACGTCAGGAATGAGTCAGAGCTGGACCAGGAAGGACAGATAGCAGAGGGAGATGGTGCACTTCTAAGAACACACTTACCGTGGGACACGAGTAGGAAGGCACTCTGAAACACCAGCCAAGCCCTACCAGCCAGGCTGAGGCATGTGGACATTATTTCATGGACCAGGGTTTGCAAACTTTTGGCCCCTGGAATGACTCTGACCCACTGGCATGTTTTGTTTGGCGTATTTCAAAAGTTGAATTAGTTGCCAACATTTAAAGCCAAAGAACTCACATGAAAATTCTCATTTCTGGCATGTGGGATGTCCAGAGAGCTGGCCACACTGAGCCTGTCCCCCCCGTGCAGAGGGTGGTCCAGCTGGACACAATCCCCACCACCTGCCTGTCTGGCCCATCTCTCCTCTGCTAAATAAACAGATCTGCTGGGCCCTGGTGAACCTGGCAGGAATGCAAGCAGCCCCTGAAGGGTATCCCCTGGCTTATGCAGGAAAGTGAGGAGAGAGATGATTTCTAAGTAGCTCACTTCCGCAGAGCTCCTGGGAGCCTGGCCCAGATTAGAAGAAGCAGGGGAAGGTACCAGTCGGGCACCAACTGGATCCTGACTGAGCATGTGCTCTGGGCAGGATCTGCACCAGGAGCCGTCCCTAGGTAAGCAGAAGAGACAGACGCATCGACAGCATGTGGGACACCAGGCTGTATAGGTTGTGCTAGACTCGGTGGGGCAGGGAGCCTCACAGCTTAAGGGACTCGCCAGTGCACGGAGTTCCAGGCATTGGACCTAACAAAGTCTCAAAGGATGACTAGGACTTGCCACATCAGATGAAAAGAGAAGAGCTCCACACTAGAACCATGCAGGCCCTGGTCAGTCTAAGGAGCCCCGTTCCTGCTCTGAGTGCCAAGGGCACCACCGAAGGCTCTTGGCCAGGGAGGGCAGAGGGCCCTGGCCTCCTCTCCCCGGGACTCTGGTCCCGGCCCGAAGCCTCTCAGCTGGGCAATCACTCACCGAGGGTCTGCTGGTTGCGGACGCCACCGATCACCACGCAGATCTCGGCGGGCACATCGCCGGTCCCATCCTTGCTGACTGCCTTTTTTTCCTCTTTGGCCTCGCCCTGCCAGATCACCTCCTGGATGTAGTCATCGGGAACCTCTGTCTTCACCTTCACCTCCGTCATCGTTCCCTGCTCGGCGCTCAGCGAGGCCTCGGCTGGCACGGGCTCGGGCCCCTCCACCTTGGTGCCCTTCTGGCTGCGCTTCAAGCGCTCCCTGCAAGAGAAGAAAGGCTGTTCAGCTGGACCTCATACCCACCCCCAGATGTACCTAGGAGCCCCATTCCAAAGGGGGATGCAAAATCTTTAGCTACAGGCCCCCCTCTCAAACGAGCCTCTTCCTTGAGTACCTGGCCTGTGGCTGCCCTAGAAGGTCCTCCAGCAGAACCTGGGGCTCCAAGAAGCACAGTTTGAAAATACCAGACTAGCCCAGCTCTAACCCCACCCATTTTACAGAGGGGGCCGCTGGGGTCTGAAGAGATCTGCACGGGCCCGGTAACTGGAGTTCCATGAGACAGAGAAGCGCAGCTTGGCTGGTGGCAATCACTTCTTCTCAAGGCTCAGTCTGCACGTAAACTAGCAGCGAGTCTTGGTAAAATGCAGAGTCTGGCTCAGCAGGTCCAGGCTTGGCCAGAGAGTCTACGTTTCCGACAGGTGCCCACGGAGGCTGGTGGGGCCACCCCGCCCCCCGCACATGGAGCAGGCGTGTGTGAAGTGTCTGGTGCCATCCCCCTGGCTCCCAGGCAGCAGGCCCGGGCATCTCACCCACACTCTTCCTGGCTCGTTTCACAGATGGGGAAACTAGGAGCCATAAAGGCTAACTTGGTTGAGATGTCCTGGAGCTAACACTTGGCCTCCCACATGCTGTCCTCTTGGTGGCTCTTCAAGTATCAGGAAACACCCTCAAGGTTAGAGCTCAGCACTGGGCATGTGGACACCGGGGTCTAGAGCAGAGCTGTGACTTGCCCAGGGCAGGTCAGGGCACGAAGCCAGGTCCCTGCCATTTCCTGTGTTATCATAAGAGCTCCTCATGCTTCCGGCAGGGGACTGTCACCATTGCTCCTGTTCCCGAGGTGGGGAAGCCAAGGTGTGCAAAAAATTGGGAAATCAAGTCATATTTCAGGCCTGGGGCCGCTGCCCTGGCCGTGTCCAGCCTTCTTCACCACTCCAGAGAAGCATCTGCACTGTGATTTCAAGGCCCAGCCTCAAGGCACCCACAGGCAAGACCCACTGGCGACTAACTGGGAGGCAGGGTCCCAGGTTCTGATCCTGGATCCACAGTGGACTTGCTGTGTGACTTTGGACAAAACCCTTCTTCTCTTTGGGCTCCAGCTCCGACTATCACAACAGCATGGGTTTTCATCATGTCTGCTGTCCCTTCCAGCTCTTGCCTCCCTCCCGGAGTAAAGAAATTGAGCAAAGAGAAAGAAGGATGGCCCCAGCAAAAAGGGATCAACGGGAAGCCACTGGGGAGGGGTTATGGACTGCACTATGTCCTCAACCCCTGCAAGTCATGTGGTTAAGTCCTAAAACCCGGCAAGACTGTACCTGGAAAGAGGGTCTTCATGAGGTAATTAAGGTTAAATAAGTCCATAAGGGTGGGACCCTAATCTGATAGGACTATAGCCATAGGAGAAGGGAAGGGGGAGAACTTTTGTTGACTGTCCTCACCACGTGAGAACACAGAAAGACGGTGGCAAGCTAGGAAGAGGGTCCGCACCAGAACCCAACTGTGCTGGCGCCCTGACCCGGAGCTCCGACATCCAGCCTCTAGACTGGCAAGAAAATGCCCCATCCTCGGTGTTGCCTATGGCTGACTAATGCAGGAGGCCAGGACTCAGGCGAATGGAATGGGTCAGGGATGAAAAGGTAGGTGGACCGGACATGAGCTAGAGGCAAGGGCTAGTGAGTGAGCCACTTCCCTTCTGTGCCTTGAGTCAGCTACCTAACCTCTGAGTTTTAGTTTTCACATCTGTAAAATGGACCTAACGGGATTTACCATAGATTTCAATCAACTGATGCCTGGAAAGCACTTAGCACAGTGCCTGGCCTGTAACAGCTCTCAAGACATGGCCACCATTACTGTTAATACTAATAAAAACCTGTCAGAACATCTTTGGCACTCAGGGGGCCCAGTGATACCCTCTCCCAGTGTGCTCGCCCCATCAGGGCCAGATCCTGCCTGTGTGCCCTTCTCCTCCGCGGGAAACACAAACCTGGATGGTCCAATCACCTCAACATCCATTTATTTATCAGAGAAACACTTCAGTAGAGTTCCCTGCATGCCAGGCATTGTTCCAACACGCTGACTTCTCTCATCCTCAGTAACAGCCCTGAGAGGGAAGTCCTGGTATTAGCTCCATTTTATAGATGAGGAAACAGGCACAGGGTTTGAAATAACGTGTCCAAAGTCACATGGGTACAAACAAATGGGACCAAGACTGACGCAGGCATCCTGGCTCTTGGCTGCAACACATCCAGACTGGAGAGGAAGCCTGTCTCCCCGCATCCATGGCAGCCCCCTGCCACCCATTCCTGCCTGTCAGCATCCAGGACAGAGTTAGGGCCAAGGTATTAGTGGGTGTGCAGGAGGACAGGAGGCTCCTGGCTTTTCTGGCTGCTGTCGCCTCCACAAGATACCTTGGGCTAGAGGCCCCTACTGAGGTCCAGCACCCCCTGGCAGAAGCTCATGCCTATCCCACTACTGAAAAAAATGCCTTTGAAGGAACTAGTATGGAAGAACCATGGACATGGACAAGTGGGACTAACTTTGAGGGGGAGTGGGTAGGTGGGGAAGGGGACAAAGGGAGTAAAAAGGGGATGGATGTAATCCAACAACAATAAAATTAAATTTAAAAAAATGCCTTTGAGTTCAGAAAGGTCCTGGAGCATAACCAGGACCGACAGGTCTGAGAAGTTACAAGGGGACAGCTATGGCTTTAGGGAACGAGAACACTCCTGCCAGCGACAGTAGGGGACAGACTTGGGGTAGGGAGCTCCCTGGCACCCAGGAATGGGAGCAGAGGTGGGCTGACAGCCTGGAGGGAATGGGATGTGATGACTTGAAAGGGAAACATCAGGGTTTGAAGTCAGACCATCCCAGGACCAAAACTCGGCACTGCCCTGCTCAAGTTGTGGGTTTCTATGTAAATAACTTCTCATGCACCCATCCCCACCCTGAGCCTCAGTCTTCACACCCATACAATGGGTAAACACAGCACCTACTCCTCAGCGCTGTGATGCAGAGACAACAGGGCAATATCTATCTGCATGGGACCTAGGACGGTGGCCCCACAGATATTCTGTGGGTATCTACTGTCTTATAGGGCTGGGGAAGGGGAGTGTGCACAGGATGTAGGGGAAGGGGCTTATATGGCATAGACTTCAGTACGGGGGCTCAGGAGGTAGACCAGCGGAAGCGCAAATCCTAACTTTACATGACTTCCTGGCTGGTGACGCTGTGAGAGCCCTTGACCCTCTCTGAGCCTGTTTCCATATCCGTGAGGTGGGGACCCCCACACCTACTCAAAAGGCATTGTGAGGATCAACTGCAAAACTAGCAATCCAACACCTTGTCTAAATTTACTCGTACAGATGATCATATTGGTGGAAACTGGTGACAGAAGCAGGTGAAATTTCCATTCCCTAGAAGATACCACATGGGTGCTCGTGGTCAGCCAGTCCTGCCCGCTCTGAGGCTCAAAGATGGAAGGCAGGGTCCTGGCCAACCCTCAAAGACAGGCAAGAACATAGCCAAGAGGGCTGGGGGTGGGTGGGGGTGCTAGGCAGGCCACCGAGGGCTCCCTGGCTTGGCCCTCGCTGGTCCGAGCACAGCGCTTCCCAGGCCCAGCAAAGAAGCCTGCCAGTGGGGGAGGGAAGGGGGAGACAGGAACAGATTAGCCGCCTGCCCACCCCCCACCCCCACCCCCGCCCAGGACACCCTCAGCCCTCTCTTCACTGCCCATGTTCTGAAGCTCAGCCTGAGGGCCGGGAACACCTGATCACGCCATGGGACCAGACCTGGCGCCCCTTCCTGCTCAAGGACCTCACTAGCACTGTGACATCCTGGCAAGAGGGAGGGGCTGCTGGGAGTCAGAAAGGCTGGGTGTCTGCACACCCTGTGACCTCGGGCAGAAGACTCCCTGCTCTGTGCCTCAGTGTCCTTGTCTGTTCAAGGAGGACCACGATCCTTGCTGGGCGGGAGCAGGAGATAAGCCAGGGAGCTGGCACAGGGGAGAGATCCATGAACGGCAGGTGCCGTGATGAGGATGCCATCCCCGCCTCTGGGCAGCCTGCCCTGCTCACTGGAGATGGAGTTAAGACACCCTCTCCGAATGCCCCACCCGCCTTGCCGAGGGGCGTCTTCCACTTTGCACTGGGAGCCCCGTGTGCCACCCTCTCGCCTACTGGCACGATGACACGCAACACACACTTCCTTCAATGTGACACCCTGCGCCCTTGCTGTGCTGGGGACACAGGCAACTTCTCCTCCCAGGCTTCGCACTTTAGATTTACAAGCCCAAATGTTGCTTTTCTCAGATGCTGTGCATTTAATTAGGTGTCCTCATAACAATGAAATTGCAGGAGTACTTATATCACTTTGAATTAGTGGTGCAGCTCCTTCTAACTTCTGTAAAAATTTTTTTTTTCATAGATCATTTTTTAAAATAGAGCTCGTTATTTTAATTATATCCATTTAAATGTACAGTGGAGCCCTTGGATATTCTCAGCACGAATCATTAGGTATATTAGTGAAAAGCACTTGGAATCTATCTACATGCTGACGCTCCACAATCTATTCTATTTGTGTCTCTGTAAAATAGATTTATATATAGATAACTACAAAATAGTTGCTCAAGATATGCTATGAATTTTATATTTAACCCAAATCACACTTCAACATAAAATCTAAAGTCGGCACTAAAAGGATCCTTCTCAGTTAAGTACACAGCTTCTGTGGTGGCTGGCTACTACTCGTGCCAGAATGCTGGGAGGGAAGCCAGACGGGGTGGGTCCTTGCCCAAGGAATCCCCTAAGGGCCCACTCCTTCCACCAATGCAATGCTTCGCCAAGTGTGTTCCTTTAGGCCTAGGGGCCCCACAGCAATGGCCAGAATGCACCCATGAGGCCTGAATGAGGAGGGTGGTACTGAAGGGGACTCCCAGACCCCTACTTTCTCTTTGATATGCACAGCTTGGCCTAATGTGCGATACATATTTGGGCTTCTTTCTCCCTGCAGTGGGGTAAATGGTAGGTAAGTCCCCCAAATATATGCCCATATCTTAGTCCCTAGAACCTGTGAAGGAGACCTTATGAGGAAAAAGGACTCTTTGCAGATAGAATTCATTGAAGGATTTTGTGAGGAGATCATTCTGGATTATCTGGGTGGGCCCCAAGGCAATGACAAGTCCTTGTAGGAGACACATGGGAGATGGACAGACAGGAGAGGGGAATCATACAGAGAAGGAGGTGGTGGCAACGTGACCACAGAGCGATGACAGTCATGTGGCTATAAGTCAAGGAATGCTGCAGCCACCAGGAGCTGGGAGAGGCAGAAACCATTCTCTCCAGAGCCTGGAGAAGTGCGACCCTGCCAACACCTTGATGTTGGACGTGCAGCCTCCAGTCCTGTGTGAAAATAAACTCCTGTTGCTTAAGGCCACAGTCTGTGGTAATTTGTAACAGCAGCTACAGGAAACTAATACCCTGCAGAAGACTACATCTGAGGAAACAGCTCCGAAGTGGTTCAGCCTGCAAACCACTGCCCTTTACTCCCCTCAGCTTCCTTTTGCTTCGTCCTTACTCATCCTTGTTACTGCATCTGGCTGGGCCAACATGCCCACCGAGCCTGCTGGGGGCGGTTTCAGAGACCAATCTTTTCCTCCGGGTCTTACCAGACGGTAAGTGCTCAGACCCCATCACATCTGCGCTCACACGAGCCCTGTGGCCTAGGGGGAAACCGAAGCCCCCAACAGCCCCCTTCACACCCACATCTGGCTTGTGCACCAGACTTGTGCACAGCAGGGACTCTTTCAACACCACGAGTGAACAGCATGCCTGAGGTCACACAACTCCCCGTGGTGAGCTTGGTCTGGAAACAGTTCTTCCGACTCCCATCCTCTGCCGGTCCTGCTAAACCGTGGAGCCCCAGGCACTGCAACCAAGTAACAAATCAGTGCCTTTGAGGCCCAAGAACTCACACCTTTTCTGGCTATGTTGGAGGAAGAGTCCCGGTGATGCCCGGTGCCCAGGAGTCAGACAACTTTGTTTCCAGGCACAATTTCCACATTATTCCACCAAAAAGGCTAAGCTTGATGTTCCACCAAGTTGCAGTAGTGGTGAGAACACTGCACTTCAGTTCTGCCCCTTTGACTCGGTTCTCTTATCTGCACAATGAGTGACCCAGACTCTGATGTCTAAGGCCCTTGTCAAAGGCAGACCTCCCATTTCCTTGCACAGGATGGGTGCATCTATTTGCACCCCAAGGCTCAGCCTGCAGACCCCTGCACCCCCCTCCCACCCAAAGGCTACCGCTTATTTACTCCGGTACTTCAGCCACCTGAAATAATGTAGGGGGAAAAATCTCTAATCACACTGTGTAAATAATGACTCGGTTAACTCCCACTAGGATGCAACTTCATTAAAGACTCCACTCATTAGGAATGAGGGTTAACTGGCCTCAAGCTGTGCTTGAGCACATTCTGCGTGAACACGCAGCCGCATGGGGTGTTAAATGAATTACCGCACATCCAGCCATGACTTCAGGGACCGCGTTCCCCCTGCTGCAGGGGCTGGCCACTGACCAAGTCCTCCGTCTCTACCCATCTGTCCCCCCACCAAACTGGGTGCGGACGATGATGTATTTGTAGACGTCCGTGGGCCCCTCCTTGGCAATGCTTCCGAGTCCCATGAGGTTGCTGCCCGCCTCGTTCCACCAGAGTTGTCCTTCCCAAGGCTTCCGGTGACCTCCATGCTCCCCACTCTATGGCCCCATCTGGGTCCTTGGAACCAGTCCTCTCATCTTCTGGTTCCTTCTCTGCCTTCTTTACCAGCCCAACCTTTATACACGGACATGCTCCAAGGATCAGCTCTAGAACCTCTTCTATTTTTACCCACACCTACTCCCGAAGTCATAGCGCCCAGACTCACGCTTTTAAATGTTAACTGCGTGAAGATGAACTGCAAACTCTCCTGCCGGCTTGGACCTGCCCCCCTGAACTCCAGACAGGCATGACCAATGGCCTGCCTGACGCGTCCACTGCCTACCGCATACCTACACGTAACAGGTCCAAACTGAGCCGCTACCACGCTCCTCCCAGGTCAAGGGTGGTTCTTCTAACTCCTACTCTAGGCCCCTTCCCACTGACCCCAAGGCCAAGGTGCCGCCAGCAAGGAACGGCAGTCTTCTCCGCTTCCTTTACTAACGATTCCATCCCTCCAGCTCCTCAGGCCATACCCTGGAATTATCCTTGTCGTATAAACTCCACCTTCAAAATGCATCCAGAGCCTGAACACGCCTTGCTGCTGCCCTGCATGGCCACCACGCTCATCCAAGCAGCCTTCTTTCCCCTTACCGTGTAATAACTTCACAGGCAGTCTCCCTACTCCGACCCTGGCCCAACATCCCCAGCTGATGTTCAACCGGACAGGTCGCGTCATTCAGCTCCAAATCCATTTATGTTCTGCATCTCACCCCGAGCAACAGCTCCAGTCCACACCTGACCCTCAGGGCTCTCCGTGACATGCCCTCAGGCACGTCTGCTAACATCCACCCCTACCCTGTCCCCCGCCTCCACTGGCCACCGGTCTGCAAGCTGCCCCCTGAGCACACAGACAAGGTCCTGCCTGGGGCCCTGCACCTGCTCTCCTCTGCCTGGAATCGCCCCCTCCCCGGGCGCCCCCATGGCCGGAATCCTCCGCTCCTTCAGGTCTTGACTCAAACATCCCAGTTCGAGTAGAGATGTCCTGGCCGCCTCACCCAGGGCCTCCGACAGGCCACAGCTACTTCCCTGCTGCATGCATTCTGCTCAGTATGGCCCTACGTCTATCTAACGTATTTATTACTCTTGTCCTCTTCACTGTCCATCACCCTGACTAGAACATGAGCTACAAGAGGACGGGGACGTGGTCTCATGGATACACTGTCCCATTTCAGCACTGACAGCAGTGCCTGCCATGGGGGAGATCAATGAGCATCCACTCATTTAAGGATCCAAGGCACGTGCCCTGGAAGGGTCAACGGCAGTGCAGCCTTCGAAGTATTGCCCGTCAACACCACCAGAGGCTGTCGATGGTTTACACTCTTAACTGCCAGCAATGCAGACAGCAACACCCCAGCCATCCATCCTCCTCGGTGTAATGTGGGTTGGAGAGGCTTCTCAGGAACCAACTGATTAAGTGATGCTTATTCCTGAAGTTCACAGTCTTATCTATTCCCTTTCCAATGGAAACTTCCTCAATGTAACGCATTCTTCCTACGTCCTGAAATGCCAAAATAGACTAGTAGGGCTATACTCTGACACTAGCTCCCCCCCACCCCTGGGTTGACTGAGATGCTACTGACATATAATGCATGTAAATGTAAGGGGTACCGTGCTGTGGTTTGATACCACAAAAGGACTCTGGAGGATGCAAGGTGGGTCCTCAGGGCATGGGGTGGGGTGCTGAGGTCTCAGGGGGCCCGCAGTTTCGCACCAGTGGTGCTGGGAATGGCCCCCTGCTTCCAACAGGCTCTTGCCCCCAAACAGCCTGCTAATCTTGTGCACTTCTGGGAGACCTCCAGAGGCAAGGGCTCCACCCCACTGCATTTTATAGTCAGTGGCTGGCCCCTGGCTGATGTCAGCTAGCGTCACCCGGTGAGGGGTGCTGGTGGCAACGATGCAAAGGATGCAAATAAGGACAAGGGTGGCTACGGTGCGTACTGAATGGCTATGCCGTAGTCCTAGGCATGGTACGTCCTAGGCATGGTACGTCCTGTATGCACTCCTCGCCTCACTGTCCTCCACCGTGGCTTTTATGGTAGGCAGTTTTGTTTACAGGTAAGAAAACCTAGGATCAGAAAAGCAGAGTGACTTGTTCATGCTCACACAGCTTTCTAGGGACAAAAGTGGGATTCAACCAGGTCTGCCCATCTCCAACTCTTGGGCTTTTGATCATGTGGATGTTCTCACGGGAGGAGAAAATGAATAAAAACCACTTGTTGGATGAACAAATAAATGACCAAGTGACCAGAAGCTCCACGAGATGGCGAACCAATTCCCTGGTCTCCTACAGTATAGTGTCCAGAGAGAACGGGGCATGAGCTAGAGACTTAAAATGAAGGGCTCCATCTCTGCCCCAGAGGACAGTGCATGCGCTCTGTGCTCACGGCTGACCTCCAGCTCTCCTTGACGTGCTGTAAAATGTTTGCTATGCTTACATGTCCTTTGGGTAGAAGGAGGTCCCTGTTCTTAGCTGCGAGGACAGACAGCCTAACAGGGTCAAGACTGCAACATCCGCTAGCCTGGAAGGACCAAAAGCGGGAATCTACAACAAAACCCCATTCCACAACCCCTGTAATGAGGCCTGCATGTGTATTTACTATTCCGCCCATGTTTCAAATCGTCACGCCATCGCCCGGGCCTTAATAACCCTCAGAATTATCTGCACTTCCATTTCTGTCATGTATCACTGATGCATTTTAATAAATAGTCAAGTAGAAAAGATTAGATTAATAGATTAAAACTATTAACCTATTAAACAACTCTTTAACAGTCTAGAAATTCAAAATAACCTACAATGCATAAATTTACCATTAGTTTGGAGAAAATTCCTCAGCATTTAATTGTCTGCAATGTATGGTGTCAGTCAGCCACGGCACTAGTTAATACTGCAGTTCAGCAAGACAGCATGAAGATTTAAATATTAAGAGTTAATTCCCTGGTGAAAGGAAGCCTAAAATAGAGAAAAGCAGCAGTCTCAAGCAATGCTGGCAAGTCATAAACTCTGATATTTAGCAGGTGGGGCCCCTGGGGAAAGCTGGAAACTTCTACTGCAGGTGTCCTGGTACAGCAAAGGCTGGCCCAGGTCACTGAAAAGAAACACCACTAATAGCATCTTAAACCAAAGCACAGCCTTCATCTTCCAGGGGGTCTGGCAGTGGCGCGATTCGGATCCGTTAGCAAGGCGCGCTGTTCGCTGAGGACCCACCTCCCAGGGTATCGGGATGATTAACCGGATGCACGGACCACAGCCAAGTTCCCAACCTGCCTGCAGCGCCCTCTCCTCGTGTGTCAGCCAGGGGTGTGAACACGGCCCACTAAGGGTCGTGCAGGAGACTCAAGTGCATAGATGCACACAGGTGCCCAGCATGGCACCGCACACAGAGCCGGGCTCAATACATGTTAGTTTTTTTTTTCTCTCCCATCCTTACTAAGCACTTGCCAGGCAAATTAGGAAAAGTTCGGTAAAACAATGAACAACGTGAGCTCTTACACCATGGACGGAGCACTCCTAAATGAGTGTAGAAGGGATTTTTAGGTCCTACCAAGACAAAAGGAGAGCAGGGCACGGCCCCACTCCATGCAGCAGTGATGACGGGGAGAGCTGAGGACACACACTGGCCAAGTTCACTGCTGGAGGGGAAGGCAGGAGTGATCCAGGCAGATGTGCAGTATCCTGACATTCTTAACCATCATGTGTTGCACAGAACCTAAAGCTGAGGGGGAGGATGTTTCTATTTTGTTGACAGATGATGAGGTTGTGGAAACTTCCCAAGCTGCTTTTTCAGATCAAGAGCCTCCCTCTTTAAGGGCCTCAAAATGTGAACATGCCGGACCATCCTAGTTACCATGCTCAAGGCTGCACTTCTTGGGACAAGGCAAGGCTTCTGAATGGTCTGAATTGAAAGCCTCAGTGTCACAAGAAGTTTCCTGCTTTGCTCAAGGGGCAGAAGTGGGAGATCCAAGCGGGGGGGTGGGGTGGGGGGTGCCCTGAGCAGAGGCTCCCTGGAAACCTGCTACTTCACTCTGGGGGACCACCCCAAGCTCAAGAGCCACAGTGCCGTATGTCAAAAATGATGCACCGATTTTGACGTGCGTAGGTAAGTCTGCCCTTCAGGAGCTATCTTCACAGGGCAAACCTACCTAAGGGTGTATGACTTTTCAAGAATTTGCCCTATTTGCAGAATGTAGGTTTAACAGTAGCTAAGATAGCAGAGAGTGAACCCTGCCCACCAAACAAGCAATTGACCATTTGCCTTCCCACTTTGGAATTGGACTTCCATAGTCAGCCTGCAATTTATGACTTCTGTGGTTCAACTTTGTCCAAAGTAAGGTCGGGTAAGAATACACATTTCTGGAAATCAGAAAAGTTCCAATAACAGGAGCATAGACCTAGAGTCAAGATCGAAGATGCAAGCTGATGGTAATATACCCCAAGCTCTCAAGTAATTCATCCTGCTGATACCATACTGGTCACTGACTAGCATCGGGCCTACTGCTACCATGACCTTTTGTGCAAATGTAGTTTACTTGTTTAGAGCTACTCTTGCTACAGAAATCCAAAATGCTGAACAGTAAGACTATATGATTCAAAAAATAATGATGCAGCCACACACATGTGGTTATTAAATTAAATGATCCACCGGTAAACAATGGGGGCTTAAAGGACAAGACTCACTCTGGCCCAAAGCCATTTGACTATTTAGGTGACGTGGGACAAGTCTGGTCCTCATTTTCCTCCCATGCACAGGGATGCCAACCACTGTATCAGAGGACCTCTGAGAGGATCAAATGAGATATGGATGAATTGCGTAATACAACAGGGGGAAGGTGGTAGGCCCTCAACAATCTGAGTTTCATCCTCACCCTCGCTCCTGCTCTAGCCCTCTCTCCAATGTCTAGGCTCTACAAGAAAGCAACTGTCACCCCATTGTTACCTCTTCCTAGGAACGAAATCCAGCATGGTGGTGACAGGGTGATAAAAATACGCAATTATTGAACACCTACTATGGGCAGGGCATTGTGCTCAGGGTATACATGTTAGTATTATACTTAATAACAAAATTACTAAACTGTTATTGCATTTAATAATAGTACTATTAAAATTATTACTAATAGTATTGTTGTTGACAACACTACAAGGGAGGTACTAATCTAATCCCCATTTTACTGATGAGGAAACTGAGTCAGGTGACCAGTCCAAGGAGGTGGGTCGTTAGTGCCAAGACTCGAACTCAGGCAGCCTGGGCTCTTTCAGCACTGTGCTAAGCCCCTTGGACCTTAGTGAAGCTACAGAGAAGTCAAGGAAGACAGATGCCTGGCAGAGCAGGCATGGAGAGTGGGAGCCACGGGGGTTATGGCTGTTTCCCGCTATCCCAGGACCAAGCAGGAGGTTGTGCACTTGGAAGGCAAGATTCACACAACACTTTGTGAAACTGGATTCCTTAGGCCTGAAAAAAAATAACCTCTTAGAAACTCACTTCCAAGCCCACCTTCTAAGAACCTGCCTGTCCTGAACCCTTGGTAACATTTCTTGTAACATCTTGCTGCCTGCCTGCTATTTAT
This sequence comes from Noctilio leporinus, assembly GCA_004026585.1. NCBI lineage: Eukaryota > Metazoa > Chordata > Mammalia > Chiroptera > Noctilionidae > Noctilio > Noctilio leporinus. The sequence goes on from PVIW01000119.1 coordinate 737,437, forward strand.
ACTCTTCCCCTGGCAGCCAGATGATCCTTTTAAAACCAAATTCATGCTTTTCTTCTGCTCAAGATCCCCAGTGGTTCCCACCTCATGCAGGATAAAGGCTAAAGTCCCAACAACAGCCTCCAACGCCTGCCCAGCAACATCTGCCTCCTTGGTGCTGCTCCAACATGATGTACACATTCCTGCCGCAGGGCCTTTGCACCTATTGGTCTCTGCCTGGAATGTGCTCCCCCATGAATGCTTGGCTCAGTCCCTCATCCCCTTCAGACTTCAAATGTTGTTCAAATGTCATCTTCCTGATGATGCAATACTCCTTCTCATTTCCTAATCCTTCTTCCTGCATTTTCCCCACAGAGCTTTTCACAACATCACATACCACATATTTTATGTACTTATTATGTCTCCTTGACTCCCACAGGAACATCAGCTCCACAGGCTGGTGGTTCTGCTTTGTTCGCCACTGTATTTCTAGCACTAGGTCACACTCAGGCACTTAGCAGGTGCTCAGTTAAGTATTTGCGGAATGAGTGAATGAGATTAGGTTTTTCATCTTCCCCTGACCCTGACAATTTCCCTGTCTACTTGATCCTGATCATTCGCTAGGGCAACTGGTATACACCACCAACAAATGAGTCCCTTAACCTCTTCTATCCCTGGTTTCCCTATCTTCAAATGACAGCGTTGGTCTAGATTATCTATAGAGTCCTTCCAGCTCTGAAAACCTTCAATTGACCAAAAAAAAAAAAAAAAAAACCTCACCCCCCCAAAACACACATTTCCTCTAGAACTCCTCACAGTCAAGGCCCACGCAGCCCGCGTGCCCCTGAGAATGTGAGGTGTGGCTACAGGCGGGCTCTGTGGTTTGCAACCTGCACACCGGGTCAGCATTAACCTCAAGTGCTGGGATCACTGGTCTTGTAAAATCGACCCAGCCTGGGTTACAGGGAAGTAAACCAAACCACATCGGGTGTCTCTTAGGATCAGAAACACCACCTCTCCTTGTCCCCCTCAATTTAACAGTAATTCCTTAGCAGCCCACGCTGTTGGTTTTGGGATTTAGCCAGAGCTCTTCCAGAGAAGTAACAAAAATCAGGTTTTCTGGGCCAAAAGGTAGGCACTGGGACATATGCAGAGCACGGTGTATGACAGTGGGCGGGGGCGCAACTGGGAGTGGAGCATGGAAGCCCGTGCCAGAGGGTCACAGGTCCTTCAAGGTCATTCCTGATAGGGCCATCTAGCCTCCCTCTGACCTCAGGAAGCCTCTGAAAGAGGGACTGAGCAAATCAAATGCTCCGCAAAATGTCCACAGGTCTAAACCCCACGCTGCCCATCTACCCTGAGGCCAGCCAGGGTCTAACGCACCAGCACCGGCTAAGGCTTACGTTGGCATTCTCCAGATGTTTAATGCATTAAGTCGCTTCTAGAGTGAATGCTGGGTCACTATACAACATTTCCGCTTTGGTCTTTCAAAGGCACTCTATTAGCTTTAATGACAGAATCAATATAAACTCACTTGATAGCTTCTTTGGAGTCCCTGCCTTCTTGACAAGCCTCCAGCCTCCAGTGCAGCCCTTGGCCCCCAAAGGGCTCCGCTAACACCTGTTAACTGATCCCGTCACACCAAGAAGTGAAGAGCACAGTGGCTAAGCATACGCATCGGGGAAGTCAGACCTAGGGAAACACCCTGGCTGTGCTGCTCACGTCCCACTGGGCAGCCTGAACCCCGTAACCCTCCCTGTGCCTCAGTTGCCTCATCGGTAAAGTGAGAATAATGAGAGCACCTCCCTCTTAGGGTTGTTGTACAGATTACATTAATTAGTAGAAAGTTAATATATGTACGTCATTTGGCCTGGAGCCTGACACGTTAAGTTGCTGAATCGACTTGATGGTAATCGTTATTAGAAATTTCTTCAAGTTACGCACAGTCCTAAGGTTTGGGTTGGTCCTTCCCGGTGTACATTCTGGCACCTTGGTAATAATTCAGGGCTCCGTGACTGAGTTTATTCAAGCCTAGGCTGGTCGGGGGAGCAGACAGATGTACACATGCCACTTGCCCCCTCTGCTGACTGGGGGAAGCGGCTCTAATCTACCTCAGCACCCTTCTCCCCCCACCCTGCAGCCAAGGGCCACTAAGACTCAACACAGAGCTTCGGGCAGCCACTGTGATTACAGAGAAACCCGCCTGCTGTCCTCTGATCAACAGGCAGATATGCTGGTGTGGGACAGATTCACGCATGAAGGCAAGGACACGTCTGCATGAGAGTCATCAGAAACGGATGGTGCTTTGCTTGTTCACGGCTGCTGTAGATGCAGCACTTTGAATGTGCCTGCCACCCAGCAGCCATTCCAATGTCTGTTGGATGAACAGATTAGCAGCAAATCCACCTGAGTCCGTAGCACACAGCACTGAGCCTAACCTGGCAGGTGTTGGGTGAATGTGGAAGGGTGGAGGAGGCTTGCTAGACCCTCACCTGAACACATGTATCTGAGCAGATACATGTCTAAGGCTTTGGCAGTCTAAGGCCTGACGCAGCCACTTACTCATCACATGACCTTGAGCAGGGCCTTTCCTTACGCTTGGTTCAATGAGAGGGAGGAGCCAGACAAAGCCCAAGGCCCCTTCCAGCCCTGGCAGTTCAGGAAGCGCTTCCAGGCACCACTCGCCTCCTGACACCCACTGCTCTGCAGGCCACAGCTGCATAGCCTGTCCTCACCCAAGATCCCTCCTCCGTGGGCACAAAAGAGAAACACAAGGTGCTGGGCAGCTGCTGGCCATGACATGCGTCACTACCTGTGTTCACAGGCCCAAGCCCAGCCACCCACCCCTCTAAGCCAGCCCACACCCCGAATCCCCACATCATTCCCACATCTTCCCCCATCTCATTCAGCACACCCAGCCCATAAACACTTACAGAGCACCTGCCACAGGCCAGCCCCTAGCAGTGAACAAGACAGACATGACCCTTGCCTACGGAGCTGGCCCTAGAGAGGCAGGGAAAATCACACAAGTGAAATACTTAAAGAGTATAAACAGGCCACAGGCCCTGAAGGAGGTCAGGGAAGGCTTCTCTGGGGAAGGGAGGGCAGAACTGAGACCTGAAGGATGAAAGGGCTCTAATTACAGAGAAGTCAGAGAAAAGGGCACTCCAGGCAAAGCAGCAGCAGCAAAGACTCTGAGGCCGAGGGTAAAACACCACAGCCGTTTGTGTATTTACGTATTACCTACGGCACTTGTGCATCGCGTGGACCAAGTTGAAAAGCTGCCGCAGAGACTACGGCCTCCTATCTGACCCTTCACAGGTACACTTGGCTGACCCTGGGTTGAGAGAAACAGGAAGGTCAGGAAGCCAAAACAGACTGAGTGAGGGGGAGCCTGACAGTGGGGCGGGGGGTGGGAGCCACCCGAGGCTGGGCTATACGGGTCACGATGACCTCCAGCCTGGTGTCATTGCCTCTATTCTTCCAGCCTCCACTCCACTCCCCTAACAGCTGCCAGGGTGACCTTCTTGAGACGCATCTTACTCTTCTGCTCAAAGAACTTGAACAGCTCCCATGCTTTCCCAAGGAACACTGGCTTTGTGTGATGAACCTCGATCAAAGGGTTCCACAGTGATGTAAGTTTGAGAAACGTGGCATTCTCATCTCTGTCTTGGATGTTTTCAAACACACACTTGAACATAAGAAAGGCTGGCAAGTTCCATGGTGAAGAAATTGGTTGAGTGTGTTTAACCCACTGGCCTTCAAACTTATTTGGCCACAGAACCCCTTTTTTCCACAAAAGTCTGTTAACATGGAAAAAAAATAGCCTCCCATGGGCCAAAGGGCAAACTCTTCTGTTTGACGCCAATAGCAGGAGATGATCTTAGTGTCTGTTCCAGATCATGGGTGTGGCCTGGACAGCCAGCCACCGCTCCTGCCTGCCCCGCGGCTCCTTGCCTCCACTGCCCGCCCAAGGGAACAGCAGCAGCACCAACATTTACCACTGGGGCAGACGTCCGCTGCACGGGCTAGTCCAGCACCTCTTTCCACCTTCTTTGGTAATGCGCCCAGCTCTCATTTGGGGACCACCCTCCCCATCGCCTGCCAGCTGCAAGGGTGAGGGGAACAGTCCCAGTCTGGTTCAGCAGGCCAGGCCAGTCCCCTGCTTTGGAGTGACTGGTTCAGGGGAACAAGCACAGGACTCGAGCCAGGCCAATGGCCTCCAGACTAGGATGGGATTGGCTCCCCTGGAGCTCATACCACAGGAGAGGAGACGGAATTCAAGCCCAGGTCTTCCCGCCCAGTCTCACAGTTCCCCCCGAAGTTCCCACCAGTTTCGGTTGCGTCATCCTTGGTTCCAGCCACAGGTGCCCACAGAAGACACCTGGAGGGCTGGAAAGTGCTGCCCACAAGTGCGCATCCTCCAGAGAAGCATGGAAACGTCTCGGCAAAGGGGCTGGCCTGGACCATCCATCATTTCAGATGGAAGGGGAGGACCAGGGCCAGGTGGCTGCTACTTGTGAGGCCAGGGTGGGGTGGGGTGGGGTGGGGAGGGGTGGGGGGGGGCGTGTACCTGCTGGCCGTGCTTTTCCTTCCGGCTGCACTGGCTCCGTCAGCCTGCAAAAGAAACCCAACACACACGCGTTAGCCGAGGGTGGAGACACAGAGTCTACCCACTGCCAGCCTGCCAGGCCGCTGCTCAGTGCCAGCCTTCCTTCAGACACAGGGGTGAGCTGGCCATGACCCCCTGCTCCGTTCCTCCAGGAGGGAAAAATCTGCCCCCAGTGGCAGCAGGGAGTCAGCACACCCCCAACCCAAATTTGCTTGGCTCTTTAAATCCAGCTGGGCACCCACTGCCGACACAAACCCAGCAACCGCAGAGCCCTGGGGACTTGGCGAAAAGTAAGTAACCAGCTAAATCTGAGATTGAATTGCACCATTTTTATTTTCAGCTGGGATTTCCAATAAAACAGTAGCCACAGATTTATTTCTACCAATCGTGGGGGAAAATCCTATTATGTTAAAATATTCTGTCCCCCGACCCTCTGAGCAGGGGAGGCAGGAGAGTGGCGGTTCTTAATCTCTTTATTTGGGGGTGGGATGGGGAAATAAGCCCGATCAAATGAAATTTTCAGAAATCACGACATTCTGGTTCAGATGGAGAGACTGAGGCCCTGGGCGGGGAAGGTGCTGCCTGAGGCGTCCTGGGGACTGACTGACAAATACCTGTGGTTCGTGACTCCCAGGCCAGTGCTGGGGGGGCCTCAATGTGGCGGTTGCTGACTTGGGGGGAAAGCCCAGGTCCCACTACCACCCCAGTGGAAGATGCGTTCCCGAGCTTTGCGAAAACACTTCCAATAATAGTGATCACAGTTCAAATAACGTAGGTTCAAACCCCTATGGCACACGTTCGTTCCCAAGTTCAGAAAAGCAACGTTGACCCTGTATGCTCTGTACTCGGAAACTACCCTGGCGGGGTCTGAGGACCACCCCAGCACTCCAGCACGTTGAATGTCTACAGGGAAACCTACGCAGGGGTGGGATAACTGAAGGAGGCAGCTAGCCCCTTCTCCCTTCCGTCCAATTCTGCCATTTCAACAGCTACAAACACTTTTTGTTTCCAAGCTTTTCTGGACTGTGCACGAAGGAGGAAGGACCTAAAATAAACATAGCAGCAGCGACCTTTTGATGAGTGCTTACGGGCAGTTGTGGACTGACAAAACCAATGGCAGACTTGAAGCCAAAGAGTAAATATATAAAGATAAAGGGATTTTACCTCCCCCCAAAAGGCCACATTTCCGCTTCTCTTTAAAAACCAGTTAATCCAGGCCCTGGCTGGTGGCACAGTGGATAAGGCGCCGGCCTGCGAACCCAAAGGTCGCTGGTTCGATTCCCAGCCAGGGCACATAACCAGGTGGCAAGCCAGGTCTCCAGCCAGGTCCGTAGCTGGAGGCAGGTGAAAGGCAACCATACATTAGTGTTTCTCTCCATCCCTGCCTCTCTCCCTTCCCTTCTCTCTGGAAACAATAAATAATATTTTTAAAAAATAATAAATAACTAAAACCCAGTCAATCCAGCAACACATAGGCCCCCATCACCACAGGGGGCTAGAGCTGCCGTGGCTGTTACCCCGTCTCCAACCCTCCCTCTTTACACCCAGGCCTGCAGTTTCGGCCCTGTGGGAGCCCAGACTCTCTTCCCCTGAAGAACTTACCAGCGGGTGCTAGTGTGTGACATTAAATGCCTCTGATTGAATTCTCTCAACAGGTTCCCCCTGTGTAAAATGGGATGTGTATCCCATTTTACAGGTAAGGCACAGAGTATCCCTAGGTCATTGATCCAACACCCCGCAGCTACAAGCCCAGGTCTGGGCCGCTCCACTGCCCACCGTCCTCAGCTCAGTGATATTTTATCTCCCACCGGCATTTACGGGAGCCAGTCGGGGGACGGGGCGAGCTCACCTGGCCCCTGTTGTTCGCACAAGGAAAGCGGAAAGGTGAAGGACAAACAGGGAGGTGGAACTGCGAAGCCTGGGCGGGAGAAATTAATGGGATGCCGGTGTATTATTTCAGTAGGAGAAACAAAGCAGAAAATGGTTTGCATATCATTTCACCGCGAGCCACAGCACAGGATCAATTACGGCCTCTCTCCGACATTTTGCATTCCTCGGAATTGGTCTGTAAAGTGAGTGGGAAGACCTCATTTCCCTGTCGCTATGGGAAGAGAGAGGCACAAGGGGTAGGCGGTGGGAACTCTGCCCTGGAGCCTAAAAAAATTGTGAAATCCCAAACGACCTCTCGCAGACTTGGGCACCTATTCCTAATATTTCATACATCATTTTAATGTAGTCTTTTTGGGTCCTTTTCCTTCCTTCACAATTTTACACAGAGCTGACCAGTTCAAGTACAGTGGACATGTGACTGGGGAGGGGAGAAGATTCTGTTTTTGACACATCTGACCATCCCCAGCTATGCGTCCCTTTTATGATGCTTATGATACTTGAGCTTTGTATCACTGCTAGCAACACTCATTTTCCACCCATTTTTATAAAATAAAAGACAAAATGCTAAACATGTTCAAATAGTTGCCTACACAAATCCCTCAGCAGAGACTAAGGGAGTGCATGGGGGGAAAGGAGCCACTGGAGGAAGAGGGTTACCTTGGCAAGGTATGCTATGTCCCTTTAGGAGCCGACGGACAATGGGCGCAGTACGAAATGTCAAAGGTAGCATCCATCAGTACCGTAAAACCTGCCAATCACAGCGCTTGGGCCTGGTTGAGTCTAGACCCACCATAATGACAGGGGAGAGCCACTTAAAACCCGCAGTGCTAAACGCACCAACTCTCATTTGTAGAGATCCCTAAGGTGCCAGGCTAGCCTGGTGGGTGTCCTCAACAATCAATGTATCACCGCGATCAATCACTACTGTTCGAATTCAGCTGCACCTCTGACCCAGCCATTTTCCTAGTCCCAATACCAGCAAATTCATATGATCCAACCTAAACCACAAATTCACCTCTACCTAGTGTAATCTGACTTGATCTCAATTTGAACTGAAGTTCAAGAGCACAGGGTTTAGAGTCCACTGCATTCAAGTCCTGATTCTGCTATCTTCTAGCTGTATGTTCCTGGGCAAGTCACTTGTACTCACAAGGCCTCAGTTTCCTCATCTGCAAAATGGCAATACAGCAATCCCAGGCCCACCCCATGGGGCTGGCCTGAGACTTTAACAAGATAATTCAAATACAAATAATGTGTAAAAGTAGTTAGCATGGGCTCTGCTGTGATAATAATAATCACTAACACCCCTAGACACAGTTACTAAAGCCACCATTTATTGGGTCCAGGAAACTGAAGCACAGAAAAACTGACTGACTTCAGTAAGATTACACAGCAGGTTAAGCGAGCAGCAGAGTTGGCCTCGGCAGCACCAGGGGTCTTCCCAGCCTGTCTTGGGTCTGATCTGAATCCCATGCCACAAGTCAGCAACTCCTGAGTATCCGCCAGACCTTCCCTCAGCCCTGAGACCTTGTCCAAAGGGCCAGTCACAATGACACTGAATACAGCAATGCAGACAAAGTAGTAAGTGCAAGCCAGGTATGAGTAGTAATCGCTTGAGTAACGGAAATTCTCCTGCTGCTGCCACCACTGGGCCATACACTCCTAGAGGACAAGCAGCTTCCTGCCTTGGTTCTGCCCAGGTCTCATGCTGACCCTGCGCAAGTTCCTTCTTTTCCCTGGACCTGCAATTCTGCATAAAAACGCAGACATGAGCCTGCGAGTTAATCAGATCATCTCCACCCTCTACTTTCATCTCTGTCATCCTGTGTGGAGTTGACCCAACCTTAACCAAACACCTCTACAGCAAATGAAAGGGGCTGGGGTACAATGGGATGTGACAGACCCTACTGCTCGCTCTTATGCAGGTTGGGATAAAGGTGTCCAATTCCCGTCTTCCCCCTAAGAATACCCCTTTTCCTACCCCCATCCCTTCCTCATACACCAGCTTCTCCTTAGGACCTGGGTAAGGCTATTCTTGGTCTCATTGGACCCTCCTCTTCCCTCCCAAATGAATGTTAAGTTGTTCTTTTCCATTCTCTTATTAAGGATTTTCTTGGAAAGAAAATATTATTTCAAACCCAGAAATTTTCTTTCTAAATTTGTGCAACTGTAAGTTGTAATACATTAGCTGCATTTCACATTTTGTGCAAATGGCAGAAACAGGCAATTCGTGTGTGCTGTGGGATGGGGGGCTGGCCAACGATTTCGATAAAATAAACCCTTTTTTAATTTAAATGCTAATGCACTGAATTAAAATTTAATAACTGAGGAAATTGAAAAGCCGAGCAGGAATATTGGAAATAAATCCAAGCAGAAACAGCTGAAATTAAAAATTCTAGAGAGTGGGAGGATAGCAGCTAAGCTGTCTTATATGATTACATTTTTTTTTTTTTTTCAGAATGAAGCAAAAAAAAAAAAAAAAAATCCTATCTCTCGCTGGCTCTAGGGTAGTAAATCCACAGCGCTGTGATTTATTGCTCAATTTTCCTGAGGGAAAAAGGCTTTCTTTCATGCTGAAATATTTCATAAATTTCAAGCCAGCATAAATTCTTAATTTAAAAGTTATGGAGGTCACATTTAGTGCACTGGTACGGTTCCAAAATCTTAAAGGAATAGCAGCAAAAAAAAAAAAAAAAAATCCAAAAAAAGAAAAAGAAAAAAAGCACAGAGGCGGGATAGAATTTGCTTTTTTTGTTTTTTTTTTTTTTCCTTTTCTTCCTTTTGGTTTTAATTCACAAGTTGAAATTTCATTATTAAAGATTCTTCCTGAAACCCAAGCACATGGGGGAACTGGTTTGTGTTTGGAAATCTGCCGCAAAGATGAAGAGATAAAGATTTAATTCAATTATAAAAAGGCCTCCCCCCCCCCCCCCCTTCTTTAAGCCACTTGAGGAATTTCTGGTAAAAATTTCCTCCCTTCACTGCCCTGGAAGGGGTGAGGGTGGGGGAGGGTGGCCAATGTAATTGCTTCTCTTAGATCTCCAATCTTTTGTGCCCACTGATATATTCATTTGTTATACAGCTGTTCAGCGGCGGAAAGAATGCTGGGGCGCCCATAATTCTAAGCAAATCAATCAAAAATTAATGATTTGTCATGCTTGCACAATGGAGGAAAACAGCTCCTTGGGTCCTGGCTGCCTGATCTCAAAGAATGAAATGCCTTTCTTTGATAAGAGAGCCGAGCCAGAGGTTCAGGGAGGCAGAGGTGCCACGGCAAATATGGGGGCTCAGGGACCCCTGAACTCTGGGGGGATGGAGGGAGCCAACATCGAGGGGGCGCCCTCAAGACGGCGCCTCGGCCAGCCAAGCCCAGGACGTGGAGGGGCACATTTCCGTGGTCGGTCTAATTAGCATCTTGCCTTTTTTCCTCCCCCACTGAATCACAAAAATTGCTTCCTCTCTGGAGACGCCAATGACTCCCCCTCCCCTACCATACTTGATTTGTTCACTGTTCTCCAAGGGCTGCAAACACACCACCACCAGTGCCTTGCACCAACTCAATGCGACTGGGACCACGGTTCTCGGGGCGCCGTCTGCCCCAGACCCTGCGCTCCTCCTGGACAGAGCCAACACGGGCATGCGGTCATGTCTCCAGCGCCCAGCTCAGGGCCCAGGACAGAGCAAATAGCCAGCAAACATGGCTGAATCCGTTCCTTAGGATTTCTCAGAAAATACAGATAATGAGGTTGCGTAGATGAATGAACTGCATTCACTGGCAATTACACTTGGATGAAGTATAACACTTGCTCTTCAGCAATCAACCACTCCTTTATTCACTCAACAGATATTTCCTTGAAAGCCTACTATGCGTCAAGCACTGTGCTCAGCTTTAGATGGGCAACTTCGAATCCACTGGTGGACCATTCCAAATCTCCAATAGTTCACTGCTTCTAGGGCTTCTCTCCACCCTCGGAAAGGAAGAGTGGATATGAATCCAGGGAGAAGGGCAGTTCTCTGCATGCTCAAATGCCCTGGGGCCTGTATCCTTTCTTACTAACTCACATGAATGTTATATTCACAAGTATCAAATGCACGTTACTCCATAACACGTGTGTGTGTTTCATCCGTATGTATGCATGTTGGTTCAAATATATACATCGTTTTAAATTACCAATGGGTACAAGTGACCCTGTAGGAAGGTGGCCCGACCTCAGCGGTCCCTGAAACCCAAGTCAACTTGACCTGGAGGCCTGCAAGGGACACCATTCCTGTATGAAGCCTCTGCCAGAGGACAGGAGGACAAGCGGGTCCAAAACAACTCAAGCCTCATCTCCCTATCGCTTTCCTTTCCAATATTCAATGAATCTCCCAATTTTCGGTTAAACTCTCCCTCCCTCCCGCTGAGGCACACGACTCAAATGAGGAGAAAGGCATTTGCTCACTGGATAAGGATTCGTTGAGCTCCTTCTAGGTACCAGACATCGTTCTTAGTAGTTAGGATGTATCCCTGCCCTCATGGTCATTACATTCAAGTAGGGGAGATAGTAACATCAGATCTAATAAAATTAATTAGTAAAAATATATGTATGCCAGAAAGTAAGCAGCATTACAGGGGAAAACCAAAGAGCAAGGAGGTAATCAGAAGGCTGGGGATAAGGGAGGAGTCGTGGGTGGCAGTTTTAAATCAAGTGATCAGAGTAGGTGCCACTGAGCAAACAATGGAAGAAGTGGCATGTGGGAAGGGAAATGGCCAGAGTGGCCACCCACAGGCGGGAGTGGGTGAGGGCGAGAGATGGGGTACAGGAGGTCGGCCCAGGGCCCGCAGGACGCTAAAGGGCGTTTGCTCTGCAGAGCCACTGGAAGGTTCCAGCAAAGTCCTATAAGTTGCCTTTCATTTTAAAAAGATCATTTCCAGCTGCTGTGTTGAGAATAGAGCCTGGGCAAGGGCGGAGGCCGGTGAGGTTACTGCAGCAGCTCAGGCAGAAGGTGAAGGAGTCCGGGATCTGGGCAGTGGCAGTGATCAGGGAAGGAAGGGCTGGATTCTGGTTATACTAGCAAATAGAATCAGTGGGACTTGGTTGTGAACTGGAGGCAGGGGTTGAGAGAGAGAGTCAAGAAAGAGTCCAAAAATCTTGTGCCTTAGCACCAAGAAAAATGGAATTGCTTCTCTCTGGTGCATGAAAATATTAATCACCAGCACAGCCCGCACTTCATAGAATGCTACACTACATTGAATCCTCCCAATAACCCCAAAGAGACACTAAAGCTTAACTATGCCCCCTCCCCTTCTGATCAAGTATTAACCAGAGAGACCAAGTGACTTGCTCAAGGTCACACAGCTGGTCAATGGCTTGGCCAGGGTTCACATGTATAGAAATACACCTTCATCTCTAGAACCAAGAAGTCGAATCTAGCCCTAAACAATGAGGATGAACTGCTTTTCCACCTAACCACAGGGCCCCAAATAGAGCAGTTCCCGCTCTTATTCACCAGGTGCTTCCAAAAAACACCTATGAAGGGTGACTGTGCCAACAAGAGCTTTGCAAGTTATAAAAAGGATTCCATTCCCAAGAAACTAAGTATATTATAAAATCCCTAATTAGGCCTTGCTTCTTAGATCATATTCAGTAATATGTTTCTACATGTGGTGGTTGGTCTTTCATTTTGTGTATTTGCTTTCCCAAGTGAACATGGTTAGTCAGACACTGACTTACCCTGTGTCCCAAGCTTGAGGGGTGGTGGAGGCTTCCAGATAAGGCTCTCAGTAAAAAAAAAAAGGGGAGACTTGGGTGGGTGATGCTGCTTTTCAACAGTTAATTTACACAGTTCATCATAGAGGTGTGATACTGAGCAGGGCCTTGGGAGATGGACACTAAGATGAATCAGACATAGTTCCTTATTCATTCACCCAAATAGCACCTATTAAGCACCTACAACGTGCTGGCCACCAGGACAGTTACTGGGGACACAACAACAAGAATAGTGAGGAAGGCAAGCAGCGATTGTTTAATTACTGCATGCTATCAATTTGTAATTACCAACTGGGCTTCGTACTCTGAACGTCATGAGCATCTTTGACAACCGGACCCCGTGAGCTCCCACTCAATGGGGGAGATGCAAAATCTAGACGCAAATGAAGCTGACACAGGCTGGGTGTCAGGGCGCAAGGCAGAGGGTGCATCTTGCCTCGCCTGGGACACTGAACCCCGCAGGGCTGCAGACTTCTCTGAGGGCCTTCACCTCTGGAGGAAGAGAACGGCCCACCAACGTGCCCAGGCTCACCAGAGAGCTCCTGCCTAGACCCCAGGCCAGAGCCTGGAACCTAAGACAGGCCCCAGGGATGCCATCATCCACAAGCCAAGGTTCCAACTACCAGGCAAAGCCATGGGAAATGAACAATGTCTCCATTCCTCCTGGTTGCGGTGGCCTTCTGCCTATTCCCAAGCCCTTGCTCTCTGAGGTCAAGGGTCAACAAATAAATCAGGCTTCCTAGGAATGAAACCAGCATGGGCCTTGTCTATTTCATAGAAGTGTCTGGGTACAGGCAGGTTCTTCTAATCTCTCTGGTGGGTGGCCAGGCAGACTGGAGCAGAACCTTAATACTGACATGACCACCTTCATCATTGTCGTTGTCATCACTGTCCACAGCTACTAACTACTGAGCACCTGTACACCAGGCTGGGGAGCTTCTGCTTTATTCCCGGGCTCACTGGCCACCCCAGAAGGCATGCGCCCCTCTGAAAGCAACTGCTGGATGCAGCATGCAGGCGGGGAACCCAACATGAAAGCCACTGTCACCTTCCAGGGAAAAACAGGTGATGGTCTGGAGATGGCAGCGTAAAAGAGAAAGCTCCAGGACTGATGGCTCCTGGGGATGACAAGGATCCCTGAGACAGAGTGTAGGAAGCACCGGGGTGGAGCGGGCACACAGCAGTTGCTCCATCAATGGCAGGTTTAAAAAGTAAATCAAACTGCTGTACCTGTAGTGTACAGAGGGCCTGGTGGCCCCCAGGCACAGACCCGGGTGCCTGGGAAGAGCAGAAGTAAAAGGTGAATCCACCTCCACACCGGGGGCCTGACTCACAAACCTGAATGTAGAAGAGGGGGTCCTGGCCTCAGGGAGGAGGGGCACTAGTCTCCCCTGGGCTGCCATGCAAGACTCGCCGCGGACACCACAGCCTCGTTCTCACCCCAGGGCACCTGCTGCAGGCCACCACAGCTGGCGCCCACAGTCCGCACCTGGATCTGAAGGGTCTATGACAGCACCTGGTTGTTTCATGTGTGTAAATTCTAAATGCTCCACAGGGTTGGATCCCAAAGGGTTCTTAGGCGGCATCAAAAAGTGCAAGGTTATTCCTATGGTCAAACTCAGGGTTTGGGTTTTTGGTTTTATTTTTTCAAACTTACACTGAAATAATTTTACATTTAAAGAAGAGTTGCAGAGAAACTACAAGTTTTCCTCTGAATCATCTGCAAAAGGGCTGTGGGAGGGGACAATACGGAGACCTAGAGACCAGTTAGGCGGCTGACGCCAGAGTCCAGGGAGGCTCAGCCGAGGACTGGTCTCCCTCTGTGGGACCAGCAGCCAACACGCCCTCCGGCACCAAGGCTAAACCATACAGAAGGATATGAAGAGCAGGGATGGCAGTCACTGGGAGTCAGGTGGGGCAACAAAAGCTTGACACTCGCTATGGAACTTTGGGCAAGTAACTTGAGGTCTCGGTGCCCTAGTTCCCCTCTCTGTGAAATGGGGGTGGATGCCAGGGTCCACCCCATAGCCTGCTGTAAGGACTGAGTTAATCTTGGGCTGTTAATCCAGCATCGACGGAGCACCTCCTGTAGGCCAGGCCTGGGCTCGGGCACTGCGCGCACCATCTCTCAACCACCCCAAGTGGTAGGGACCGTCCCCAGCCCCGCTGTCCAGACAAGAGCCTGGAGGCTCGCAGGGTGCAGGGACCAGCTGGGAAGAGGCTCCAATGCTCTGATGATTCCAAGTCCACATTCTCAAATCCTATGCCACAGGGCCTGCAAGGCCCAGCAAGGTGACCTTGGTGAGTGACTATCCCCATCTTTTAAGAGTGGACAAGCACCTTTGGGTGTGTAAATGCTGCTCTGTTTTCTTTAAAAAAGAAAAAAAAGTCTCAGCTCTTCGCAGTCACACAGTTAATCTCTCAATTTACAAAAGAGCAAGTCATGTGACTGAATTCCACAAAAATTCTCTCTCCAGGTTTATGATTTTACAGAAAACTCCAGGGAAAACTGCCTGGAGCGAGTTAAAACCAGATCAGCCATAAACCATGTCCTGGTACAGCCTCACCAAGCCGAGACTCAGATTACTCATTAAATACATGATAAATATGCGCCTCAGATCAGCAGGAAGTGGGGGTGAGGGGGAGTCAAGAAAAAAAAAAAAAAAAGGAAAACATTTTTTGCTTCATGGGAAAAAAAAATCCTATTATAACTAGGTTTATAGAAGGTTACAAGCTCCAAATTAGTGAACCCAGAATTGGGGAACAGGGTGTTTAAAAGTCACCTCTCGGGATTTTTAAGTTAGGCAGTAAGGGGAAAAGGGTGCTTTTCAAGCCTATTCAAAGGACAAAGTAAAGGACTCCTGCGACACGGCCAAGATGATGCTGGAGGGTCCGGACGGCCCCCGAGTTAGAGTGGCAGCCCCGCTAACCTGGCCACGAGACCCCCTCCTCTGACTGTAGACAGGGCCACCTCTGGCCCTCGTCTGCCCTCTGTCCAATGAGCCTGGTACACCGACAGCCCTGGGTTCAAATTCTGTCCAGGCCACTAGGAGCTCGGTGTCCTGGCTCAGGTCTGATCATCTCTCGCAGCCTCAGTTTCCCCTGATGTAAAATTGAGGGTAAACACTCCCCCAAAACACAGCTGCTGGGTGGATAAAAAGGGTGCAAGTCTATAACGTTCTCAGCAAGTGCTAACAATACCACATGAGCCACGGATCTGTGTGATGTCATGATTACACTGACGATGGTGAGTGAAATGAATACATTAAAGAAGAAACCCAAAGATATCCTGGCCCCTCCAGCGGAATTACTTGGCACGTTCCTTCCCGGCACAAAACCTGGAATGGGGCTGGCCTGGATTTAAACTCTGACCCACCATCTATGAGCCCTGCGACACTTTCTGACAGTTTCCTCATCTGTCAAATGGGGATAATAATAGTACTCACCTCACAAGGTTATTTAGGACTAAATCAGTTAATAGATGTAAAGCCCTCAAAATAATGCCTGATGCATGGTAAATACTATATAAAAATGATCACTTATTAAACTTCAGCTATATCATTTATTAAGTTCAGGCAAGTCTCTAATTCTGGGCCATAGTTTACCTTGCTATAAACTGAAGAATGTTGACCAGATGGACTCTGAAGACCCTCCAAGTTCAGAAACTTGGTTCTGCTGTGCCTGTCTTTGCTCATGTTCCCCTGCCCAGCCTGCTGTCCACTCTGACCAGCTGCATCCCAGGCCCTGCTCTAGGATGTCTCCACTGAACATAGGGACAACCTCCTGGAGGTCCAAGGGCATGTGTGAGCATACCTGGGGATGCCACCACTCTCTGCAGCCTTGCTCCCAGCCAAACTGCAGGTTCAAGAGCATAGCTAGGTTTTTATAACTAGCTCCTCTGGGGTTCTACAGCACCCAGGGCTGTGCTGTGCTGTCCATGAAAGGGCCTCAATAAAGGTCGACTGGTTTAAAACATAAAGGAACTATACTGCCAGTACTTAGAGAACTGTGGTGGTGAGTGGGGTCTAAGAAATCATCTAATCAAGTAGCCATGGCTTCCTGGGACAATACGTCGAGGAGGATTCTGAGACCACGTCAGAACTCATCTAGAAGGAGCACTGATTGATGACTGATGTCTGTAGTAAGCATGGCAAAGCTGGGGATGCAGCATGCTTGCTCCCTCTAATACAGTCCAACACCCTTCTTCTATAGAGAAACTGAGATGTCCTGACCCCAAAGCACTCTTTCTCTGGTCACTGCATTCTCATTTGCAAAAGCATGACTACATGAGGCAGGAGCTGTGGCTTTTTAAAATTCAGAGTAAAGAGATCTCAAAAAAGAGAGAAGACCAGGGACAAACACCTACAGAGGAAACCTGTGTATAAAACACAGGGCTCGCTTTGGTTGGAAAGAGAAATTATTCTAGAAGGGCAAAGTAGATGTTCTAAGAAAGAATTTTTTTTTTTCCTTTTTTAAAAAAAGAAAAGGCTGTCACACATGCTCAAAGTAGAAATCTTACAAATTCCTATTGCAAAATAACTCCTGGTCAGCCAACCACAATCTCTATAAATATATCACAAGATCAACAGCCCAGGCAAATGGGGGGATGGGGAGAATGGCTGCATGAATTTTTTAAAAAGCAAAATAGTTCTCCTCACAGTTGGAAAGGAAGGAGTCACCCATTTTCCTACAAAATAAAAGACCCCTGAAGAAAAGAAAGGCTGAAATTGGACACATCCCAATGGGCACCTGCTGAGAAATCTAGACAGCCAGACTATTCTAAAATTATTTTAAATTCTGTATCCTTTGCAGGGGGAAAAAATCTGGAACCCTGAATCTACGTACCTACCTACCTATTTAATTATTTTTTTAAAAAATTTAAATAAACTAGACTGTCTTTAGACAGCAAAATATTTGCCTTTTCTTAAAATTTATTTATTGTTGTTTTCTTACTTCCATCCCCTTTTTCCTCCCCTCTGTCCCCTTCCCCACCCACCTACTCCCCCACAAAGTCAATCCCACTTGTTGTCCATGTCCATGGTTCTTCCCTGCTAGTTCCTTGACTAAACTGCTCCCTTTTTTGCCTCCTCCTCCCCCCTCCCCCCTTGCCCACTGAAGGTCTATTCATGTATTTGGTTATATTTTGCTTGTTTGTTTGTTTATTATTGCCCTACAATGGATGAGACCATATGGTATTTGTCTTTCACTGACTGGCTTATTTCACTAAGCATAATACTTTCCAGTTCCATCCATGTTGTTCCAAAGGGTAGGAGTTCCTTCTTTCTTTCTGCTGTGTAGTATTCCATTGTGTAAATGTACCAAAGTTTTTTGATCCAATCATCCACTGATGGGCACTTAGGCTGTTTCTAGCACATGGCTATTGTAAATAGTGCTGCTATGAACATAGGTATGCATAGGTTCTTAGGAATTGGTGTTTCAGGATTCTTTGGGTATAGTCCTAGTAGTGGAATTGCTGGATCAAAAGGCAGGTCCATTTTCAGTTTTTTAAGGAAACTCCATACTCTTTTCCACAGTGGCTGCACCAGCTTGCATTCCCACCAGCAGTGCACCAGGGTGGAACCCTGAATTTATTAGGATAGCCTTGACCTTACGATGGCTTCCATGGAATTATTTAGGGTGAGATGCTTGGACAGCCTGCCAGCATAGTTTTATTCCCAGCATTTACAGAAAACTCATAATGTGGAAGAAGACCCAAGCTCCCAGTGGCTGCTCTAGAAGGGTCTCCTAACTATGTTCTTTAGGATCAGGCATGGAGGCTCTGCATACACAAGTCTGATGCTGGCTGGGCTGGCTGAGAGGAGAGCACTCGTAGGGGCCCCAGACTTCCCAAATTCAGAGCCACTGCCCCAGGTTCACACTGGAACTTCACGGCACTGTTCTATGAACCATATCGTAAAAGACAAGAGCCTTCATTGTCCCACAAGGCATAGCCTCAACCCTGTCAACATCTCTGTTCTGGCTGTGGTGGAAAGCTTGGTTTCAAACTACATTCTGCAAAGAAAGAAAAGGACCTTTCCTTCCACTGAAAGCTCCACTCCCCCACACTCAAGCCACATGGCCTCCCTCCCTCCCATTTTCTTAAAGCACTTATTGCCTGGGCCATTCAAATGGTATTGATCAACCAGCTGGTACACTTAGTCATCTTTTTATGACCTGTCTTCCCAGCTGGACCATACATCTTCCCTGGGAGAGGCCAGTGCCTCTGGATTCCCCAGTGCTCGCCACCTGGTCCACCCCACAGAGAATCTACACCGCATCCTTAAAGCGGAAGATAACCCAGACTCCCAGGGCTGACAATGGAGTGAGGTAGGACGAATACACTCTGTCAATGCCCCACATTTGTTTAGTAATTAACAGGATATCTACAGCCATCACTTCATTTAGTTCTTTACAAGGTAGGTATTATGACTTGCATTTCAGAGAAGAGGGACGGGAGGTTAGGTGACTTTGCCCAAAGTCACTAGGTGCCGGCAGGGGTGAAATTCCAACCCAGGTCTTCTTCCAAGACAAATACCGAGTTCCTTCCCTCTCCTGGCTCCGCTCTCCCTTTCCAAGACCCCAGGTCTTGCTTCTTTTTCATGAACTGAATTGATTTAGTGAAATCATTAAGTGATAAAAAGAGTTAATAAATGTAAGGCACTTAGAAGGGTGCCTGGCACAGACCGAGTGCTATTTAAGTAATGGCTACCACTGTCTTCACTGTTATTGTAGTTACTTCTCCACTGCTATAAAACTCATTTCAAAGCCAACCTCCCACAACCTCCACAAGTCAGCAGACTTCACAGCCAAAGCAAAATATGGAAAATACCCACATTAATTAAAACTGGGAAATTTTAGCAAGTCCAATGACGTTAACAGTTAAAAAGAGACGTTGAAGACATGATATAATTCTCAGGAATCTATCCAAAGCACTCCCCTCTCTATACCAGGTAATTACCAACACTTGACTCAAAACTAGACGAGAATCTGCCTTCCTGGCTGACTTCACGGACGGCACCTTCAGTGCACAATGCCCAGCCCTTTCTCATTGGTATACTGTCTTCTGAGTCAGTTGTACAGAGGGAAAATAAAGGCTCAGAGTGGCGGTAATGTGCTCAAGGTCATGTGTTTCCACACAATCTTCAAGTTCCTTTCACAGGCCTTGGCCTTAAAGGTCCCTTATCAGGCCCAGTTATCGGGCTCTGCAATCAGGATCATTAAGTATGTGTTTAAAGCTGGGCACATACAAATCAATACTCCAGCCACCAGCTCATTGTTTGACCTGAAGTCCTTGTGCAAACAAAAGAAGTCGGCAGCTACCCACCCAGCTATGAGAGAGGATGAGGAGGCAGCATTCTGCCGCATCAACTCTCCAAATGGAGGTCTTCTACCACAGTCTCCAAAGCAGCCACATGCCACTCGCTGTCACAGCCACTGCCACCTTTCTCTAATTTGAAGTTGGCATGATCACAACAGACCTACCAACTCGCATACCCTCTGACCTAGTAATTCGCTCTGAGGAATGAGTTCCATGAATATTGTGTAAAGGAAGAAAAAGGGTTCATCCAGAGATGTCCACAGCATTATTTATAATAAAAACTGGGGAACAACCAATATGCACAACAATATAAATCAGTATCTACTTACAAAGCCATTGGAATGGATGCTCATGAATGGTGGACAGCTACCTGAAAAATGCCTACAGGCTGAAGTGAAATGACAAGGACAGAATCAAAACCACATACACATATGATTTTACATGCACATATAGAGTACCCCCAAAGCACTTGCCTTGGGTGACTATTTTTCTCCTCCTTCCTGTTTAGCTTTCTATCATTACTACTTTCTAAGGGAAAACTCACTCTAGTTTACGCACTCTAAACATCTGCACAGGCAGGTCTCGGGACAAGGTGACTTCCTGGGATGACTTCTTTCTCCAGACTGAAGACCTGTGACACTACACAACAGTCTGTCCTCGAGAATGCAACCCCCTGACATGGTGGCCAGACCCAGGGACACACCACCCACTGGGAAGTTCAGCGCTGGGCATTCAAGCTCCACTTGGAGCAGAACAATCAGACCTCCAGGCTACCTCCAAGCACTGAGATTTTCTAAGAGGGTTTTCTAAGAGGTTTCTTGGGAAAAATGATCTTTAAGCCTGTTGCCTTTTCAATACAATAGACCACAAACACTACAGACTATTGGAGTGTACCGAGATACTATGACGTGCAGGTGACATAAAAGGCTCGTTAAATATGTCTGAACTCGTCCAACATCCTCATTAATCAGGAATTATTCATCTACTTTATGAATGGGGAAACTGGGGTCCTGAGAGGTAATGTGACTCGCTACTGTTGGGAACTGAATCCAGGTGAGAATCCTGGAAGGTAAGCGGTCAAACCACCCGGCCCAATCTGGAATGTGAATGTAGGCTGGGCATCTTTAGTAAACCCCCTCATTTTATCCTCACCACTGAACTGGGCAGTTGCCATTTCTCTAAGCCTTCCCCAGGGTTCCTGATACTAGTGTGATTTTATAAAGAAACTGAGGCTCACAGAGGTCAACTTTACTTGCCCAAAATCACACAGCTAATAAGGAACGCGGCTAGTGTTGGTGTCCAAGCATGTGCGGCCCCAAAACCCCATGTACCATACTGACCATCATGCTGTACCTAACTTCCCAAAGAGGAACGGAAAGGAGAGCCACACTACACACAACTACACGTGCTCAGAGGGACAGTTGCCCAGAGGCAGCAAGCTCCCCAGAGGAGCTGTGTCACTGAAGGATGGGCAGCCATTGGTGAAAAACTCATCAGTGGCTACAAGCAAAAGGATAGATCAGCTATGGTAGGGGAGAGGGAACCGCCAGGGGAGAGGGGAGTGAAAAATGTGGTGTTCCTTACCAGGATGTCCAATTCTGGATCCTTCTGGAAGATCCCAGACCTTCCTCACACTTCTTCAGACCAGCCCCCAATTATCCGGCCTTTCATCCTCCATATTTAACAGCCACCATCTTTTAGTGAAATGTTGAGGACCAAATATTTCATTTCCTTTATTCCCCTCTTCCTGGCTTCACAAGTGTAGTAAAAAGTTAATGAATCTATAAATTGCTCACTGGCTTTAAAAAAAAATGGAAGAAAAAAAAAAAAAAACAGTTAATGGAAATTTTAATGAAAACGTCCCGTCTGTGTAACTGATGGCAAACCCTAGAACTGAATACCTGGTCCAACTTGGGTGCCAGGAAAGCTTGACAACCTTTACTGAAAGGAAGCGGGGTCCCAGGCTCATGGACTCCTGAGGTGGAAACCGGAGTTACACCTACCACAAGGGCAACATCGTCAAGCTGGGGAACCCGGTTTCTGCGACGAGGAAAACAGCACAGACCCACACGTGCTCTGAGAGCCGAGGCCAAGGTTCGGGACTTGACACCAAAGAAAGGAGAGGACGGAACGAAAAAAGCCGCCATGTACTGCTCGGGTTCCCAAGAGCAGTCCATCAGCACAGTATGAGCACCTGAGTTCCCCTCCTCTGGAAATGCAGCCCACGGAGGAGAAGTCTGTATATTTTGGAAGAAGTGCCCTCCTGGTATGTGCTCTCTATTCAAAAGGACCGCTCTGATGTCTCCTCTATACCAAGCATGGAGCTAGAACCTTTACAGACTTGAAAAGTTTCGATACGCCTCCCTGTGACACAGAAAGTAACCACTGCTACCCTCACTGTAATTGGTAAGGAAAGGGAGGCTAGAAGTGACCACTGGAAAGTCACGTAGCTAGTCCATCCCCGTCACGGGAGGTAGACAGGCTGGCGGTCAACACTCATGAAAAACTGCCCAGGCTTCCTTCCAAAACCTCCTAATAGGCCTTGCTGCCTCCATTCAAAGCCCTCCAGTCCGATGCCCCCTCCACCTGCAGCCTCTTTGGTCCAAGAGAAACATCTGACCCTGTCATTCACCTGCTTCAGCCCTTCAGAGTCCCCTTTCTCTGCCAAAGTAAGATCCACATTATTTCCCAGCTGCCACCAACACAGTCTTCACACCTAATGTTCCGGCCATGCCAGGGCTCCTGTACCTGCTGCTTGCTTGCTGCCTGACTCTCCTCCCTTCCCTCAGCCAAATCTTATCTTAGATGGAATCACTTCCACAAGGAAACTTTTCAATATCCCTGCTCGGCCTTACCCCACCTCCTGTCTCCCCCTGGCCACCCAAGGCAGAGTTGGATGTCCTCTGATGTACATTTTCCCCAACGGTCTGACTGCTCAACTACCCACCTGCCTGCTTCCTTCCCTGGCCCATGGGCAGCCCTCAGGCAGGTTCCAGGGCTTGTTCACTGAACACAGGGCCTGTCGAGAGAAGAGACCTGGGAAATGCTGACAATGGGTGGGATGGCAGGAGATCTCTTCCTGTAGCATCCTTGTCCCACACTGGTTTAAACCCTGGGACCAGGGCCAGCTCTGCCCAGCCTCCCTGAGGGAGAACCCCATGGTCCAGCAGCCCATGGCTATGGGAGATGATGGGGTGTTGACAAGAACTGGAAGAAAAGTAGTTTTCTCCCAACTTCCTCGCCTGTTCATTCTTTTCTCAGAAGATAAAAGTGGTTGAAATAGAGTCATAGAAAGGAAAGTGAGAGGCAGAAAAGAGGAGGAGGACAGAAACAGGAGTGTCATAGACCCGTGCTCAGGAGAGTGGACGCAGGCCCGAGGCTGTCTGTCCTAGGGTGACCTGGGCCAAGTTCAAGACCATGTGAACAGACACCAGCCCTCCAGCAGCCAGGGCTCTCACAGAAGCACACCGGGACAAGAAATACCTGGAAATTATATCAGCTGCTTCTAGTTTCCAGAAATTTTGAAGCCTCTTTCTCTTTGTTTTTCCCCTAAACCAGTTACAATTAGCGTTGAGGGATATAATTACGTTGTTAGTTTAATTGCCTGTTTGAAGCAGGATCTACGGGGGTTTAATAGAAGATTTGAGGGGGAGGGCATATAAAATAAAAAGTCAGGATAATCACAGATGTATGTGTAATGCGACTTTCTTCTCAGGTAGAGATGAGGCCTGAACTGTGCCCGAGGCCAGGGAATGGCGTCCCCACCAGCCCCTCGCCGGGCTGGGCGGGGAACGGCGCTACCAGGTGGCACGACTTGGCTGGAAATTGATTTTGCAGATGCTGACCTAATTAATCAGGAGAGGATCCTAGAAAGGCCCTCGGATTTGGAGCCTTTGCACTATTATTGGCAGTGACACACTTATACATTTGCAGGCAGTCTTTTCCCAGTCGGGGTGAGGGCGGGGGCAGCTAACAGAACTGGGCTGGCGGTGTGGGGCCAGAGACCTGCCCCTCACTCTCCAAGGGTGGCCCTGTGCAGGGGTGGCACACAGCTCTGGGGACGATAACCAGAGGGAGGCAGCTCTGAGCTCAGGATGAAGAGGAACTCTTCTCCAGGGCGGGAGGACAACCGAGAGGTAGTGAGCACCTGGGCGACAGAGGTATCCAAGCTTGTGGCAGGGATCCAGAGGAGTTGGAATGAGGAAGAAGCACATGCCTTTGGAAACCCTCCTTCTCTAATTACTCTTCTCCAATTACAGGTAGCAATGGACAGTAACCAGAAGTTACCTCCATGTGGGAAACATGAAGCTCCAATGCAGAGGTCAAAAGCGAGGCAATCTCATAGGGCCCCTGTGGTCACCCACAGTGGCCTGTCCTATTCCAGGCCCTTCTTCCCTGTTGTCCCATTTAACATAAGCACGTCTGAACTGGGAACTGGAGAACCTGTATCGAAGCCTAATCTCAGCCACCCTGAGGTTGAGAAAATAGGCAGCGATTACCTGCCCCACAGGCCTTTAGTTTCCCTTCTTTGAAGCGGAGAAAATAGTTCCTAGAACGGATCCTAGCGCTTCCAGTTCCAAAACGTAGGAAAGCAGGAAGTTCCCCTACCAAGCCAGCAAGTGCAGAGATAACATCATCAGAAAGATCTGACCCTGTCCGTGCACACACCTCCCCTGTAGGAGGGCACAGCCTTTTGAAGTCTTGGCACCTGTGCCTGCCACAAAGTCAGGGGCTGCCACCAGCTCACCCCAGCACAACGCTGGTACACAGTGGGTGCTCAGAATCAATGTGGATGGATGAATGAATGGCACAGAAGATAACTGGCAACTACCAGGTGGGTCTGATGAAATGATGTGTATCCTTTTAAGCCAATAATTTTTGGTCTGAAACATCTTATTCGCATCAGGGTCAGAGAAGAGAGTCACTAGATTCCTTCTAGAAGCTTCCAATTTCCATAGCCACAGGCCTCCTGGGATCCCTCTTCTGATCTGACAACTGCCAACACTGTGAGGCCCAGCAACACTCTTTGAGGGACCTGAAACATTCCACAGAGAAGTGTGAGGATTTGAATTTCCAGGCAAAGAGAGCCACTGCGAGGCCATGGAAAGGCAGTCTCTGCTTTTCTCCCCCACCTCCTGACCAGCTCATGCTCTCAGAGGAGCTGTCACAGTCCAAGTCTCAGGGCCACTGGGGAGAAATGAGTTCTGCTGGGGTTTCTGCATTTTCGCCACTCAAGGCTGACAGTGGCGACAGAGTGTGCTTAAAGCCTCCGGTACAAAGAAAGCAGAAATTCCACCGCACCATTTATGAGGTTGCACTGCACATATGACCCAGAGCAGCAAGACTCACTGAAATCCAATAAAGACGAGGGGCGGGGGCAGCTGCTCCGTTCCCAGAGCAGCAGTGACATCTCCCTCCACGAGATCTGCCCCGCTCTACCATCGACCCAGAAGAAAACAGGCTGCCATTCATAGACCCTTTGTCCAGAGCAACAAGATGACCAAGGGGATGTCCTGGACTCTCCTTTCTCCCACCACCCCCGACTCTTCCAGGGATTCAATTCCAAGGCCTTCAAAAGTCTGAGGCAGCTGTGGTTTTCTTTGGGGGGCGGTGTAGAGAGGAACAGTTACATTTATAATAAAACATAGAAATAGGACCACACGCTTGTTTTCTAGCCAGGACAATTATTAGCTGTTTTCACGTTCTAAAAGGCCGAGAGACCTATATGTGCTCAGGAGCTTCCACATCAGGGCAGTTCCTGCTGCAGAAAGCAGCCAGGGAGATGTGGAAGGCTCGCCTGGTTCCCAACCAGGTTTCCCGAGGGCCTGGCCCTAAGCTTCAAAATGCAGCCCGGAACTCTCCATTCCGTTCTGCTCAGTTCAACAGTCACCTAGTAATTAGAAGAGACACATGGCTGTGGGAATTGGAAGCTTCTCGAAGGAGACTACATGCCAAGCCCTATGTTGAACTTGGGGGACTTAAGTAACAGGACACTTCAAAGAACTAGCTACCTGGGACAACCAAGATGATGCCCTGTGGAAATCACTTCAATGTCATGCATTATAATCATGTGCACCATCTGAGCATCCACTATTGGCATAGCGGTGTACGAAATACTTTACACACATCACCTGTTTTAATCCTTACCAGAATGCTATGGGGCAGGTATTGTACATCTCAACTGCCCAGATGAGGAAACGGAATTACTGAGATGAAGCATTTTGTGCAAGGGGAGGAACCCAGGTTCAAAACCAGCTCCATTGGATTCCCAAGTTCCCTGGACAATCCCAACCAACCAGTGAGTCCACACTCATTAACAGGTCCTGGGACAGGAGACCCCAAGGGGCATGGGATGGGCTTCCTTCCTTCATGCCACACACCCTGAACCAGGCATTCTTCCTATACAATATGAGTGAAGGGCAGTGTGGGAAAACAGGAGGCTTCCCCATGGAAGGAGAGATGCTATCGATGAATCCTCAAAACAGTCAGGACTATAGAGCCGTGGACAGGAGGAAGCAAGCCTTCCCAGGGGCACAAAAAACAATGAATGGGATGCAGAGAAGGGGTGGGTGAGCCCCACCACCGGAAACAAGGTGTCTGGTCAGGCATCTTGTAGTGGGAACCGGCATCCAGTCAGGTTCCCCTGACAGCCAGCTGCTGGCCTCCCTTTCAGCTCAGTGACTACAGGTAGGTTCCAGAGCACGAGACTCCCGGCTTGCACATTTCCACAGCACAAAAGCACATGTTCTCCCAGCCACCTGGTCCCTATCACACCCCCGCAGGGGGTACTGTCACACCCCACAGCCAAGACAAGGAAGCTGACGTGCACCGATCTGTACTCCTTGGCCTGTAATGGGTATAGAGACGTAAAGGGCTGTGGGGAGGATTAGCATCCCAGCCTGCTCCCCACCTCTCCTAAGTAATTACGCACGGAGTCAGGTCTGCAGTCAGGGGAATGACGGTGGGATGTCTTGAAGGTGCAAAGGGTTGTCTGTCTCTGTGAACTTGCATGAAGTCCCAAGACTCCCCATTTCCTTGGAAAACAGTTTCTAGACTTGCCTCCTATAAATTGCCTGAATCTTTTTTTTTTTTTTTCCTTTTGGAAGGTTTCCCCTACTTCACTAATTGCTTTCGCTGCCTTTTTCTCCATAAATTTAATTAACCTGCTGTGTGATCTTGGGTTAGCCAAGCCACCACCCTCCTTCAAATCAGTTTCTCTCCCTGTTAAATGAGAGAGCGGGCTCTCATCTCTCAGAGCCCATCCACCCTGGGCTTCCATGACTGGACTCAGGCACGTGACCTCCACCTTCCTAGCGGATTTGCTCGGAGCTCCCTAGGGGGCCCAAGGCCATCCTGCTCAGCACAGCTCCCAGCCCTGAGGCAGGGGCATTGGCTCCCAAGGCCTTGCGTTATCCTAGATCAAGAGGCAGGACAGTCTACCTTGGCAAAGTCCCCCCTGTCCCCAATGGAGCCCCCACCCTCAAACCTGCCTCTGGCATTTCAGCGGAGCTGCCAGTCCCCAGCTGTAGGAGAAAACTCCAGATCAGGGGCTGGATCAAGAGCGTGAGTGTGAGGCTGAAATTGTAATAATAATAACTGACATTTATATCACGCCTTTCATCCCCAAATCCCAAATTAATTAACTTTTTACGAGACATTTTTAAACTAGTGCCATTTAATAAAATTCTATTAGGAGAAATCTTTTTTTTTTCCCCTCAGCCCTATATTTTTATTAACAGCCACCAAAAATATAATTTACAGGCAACTGAAAGCCAGTCGAGAGAGAAGCAGGGAGAGGCTGGCTGCTCATGAGAAAGCAGGGGATCCAGCACGGGCCACACGGGCTGGCTGACCCCTGGCCTCGCTGTTAGGGGTCTTGAGCCCTCTGGGGGTCCCGTGGACCCTGGTTATTCTATAAAACTGAATCTCAGCCCTGCATCACTCCTTCTGTATGTATTGATCATCTATTTTCTGCAGCCACCATATGAGCCACTGTGGATAAAACAAGCAAACAAAGCATTCACGGTCCCTGCATTCCTGGAGCACACCCTCTCATGGGTGGAGAAACGCTAGCCGATTATCGCACTAATAACCACATACTTATGATGGCGGTGGGCGCTGAGACAACAGAGACCCCTCTTCCCTCGCATAACGGCAACAAATGTTAAAACAATCTAGTCTGCAGTTGGCGGCAGGGGCATCAGTAAAGACCTCCCTGAACAATTAATATTTAACCTGAGTTGGCATAAGCTGAGCAAAGGGAAGGGGTGGAGGAGGGGCCCATGGGAACAGCATAGGTGAGGCTGGAAGGGGCTTGGCATATCTGAGGAGGGAAGAGAAGGTCAGTCTGGTCGGGCAGAGGGAGGCAGAGTGTGAGAGGGGGCTGGACAACGGGCGGAATTCCATCCTAAGAATGGAAAGCTGACCAAGGCTCAGGCAGGAGAAAAGCCTGATCAGATGCGTCCTTTTCAATGACTGGTTTGTGACTGGCCTGAATATAGTAGTCTCCCCTTATCTGTTTGAAAATCCCCACTAGATGCCTGAAACCACAGAGAGTACCAAGTCCCCATATACTACTTCCTATATGTACCTACCTATGATAAAATTTAATTTATAAATCAGACACAATAAGAGATGAACAATAAGTAATAATAAAATAGGACAATTATAAGAATATACTGTAATTAAGATTACGTGAATGTGGTCTCTCTCTCCCTCCCTCTCTCTCTCTCTCTCTCTCTCTCTCTCTCTCTCTCTCTCTCTCAAAATATCTTACTGTACTGTGTGTGTAGCATGGATACGCTGGACAAAGGAATGATTCATGTCCCAGGCAGGATGGAGCAGGATGGCATGAGATTTCATCACACTACTCAGAACAGTGCACAATTTAAAACTTATGAATTGTTTATTTCTGGATTATTTTGGTGGAATATTTTCAAACCGTGGCTGACTGTGGATAACTGAAACCACAGTGAGCAAAGCCACAGAAAAGGGGGTCCACACGGTACTCTTTGGTACCTGGGGGATGGTCACTTTTGTTCGCCTGTTACATCTATGCTGCCCAACGCGGCTGCCACCAGCCCCAGGTGGCCACTGAGCATCTGAAATGGGGCCAGTCCAGAGTGAGATGGCACGTGTGAAAAATACCAATGTCAAAGACTCTAAACAAAATTAAAAAACGTATAATTGCTTGAGAATTTTTACATAAATTATATGTTGCAGTGATAACATTTTGGCAACACTGGGTTACTTATATTATTGACATTCATTCCACCTGCTTCTTTATCCTGTCTCACTGTGGCTACTACAAAATGTAAAGTTATAGATGGCTTGTATTATGCATCTATTGGCTCTCTTTGCATTATCCATTTAAAAACATGAAATTTAAATAAAATATTTATTCACCTACTCTGGGGCAAGACGAGCATTGGTGGTTATTGTGGCTAGTCTAGGGCCACGAGTGTACTCATCTGGCCTGCAACCTGTTCTTCCCGACAGTGGAAAGGGTAGAAATTCCACACAGAATCAGGACTGTATGAGGCAGGAGCAGAGAAGGCTGGAGGTTCTACAGAGGCAAACCAGCTCCAACGATCACCATCACTGTCCCCCACCAGATTTAGTAAGGAAAAAAAAATAAAAAAAGGTTATAAGGACAAAGCATCTAAAACCATCTTAACTCCCATTTCCAGAGTCACAGTCAAGTCAGGTCAGGAAAAGACCTTCTCCAGAGTCAGCTGTACGTCATTTCAGACCCTTCTTTCCTGACTTTGGCAATGGAAGGGACACAGTCAGGGCCAGGTCAGGGGACCCAAGTCCCTCTTCATCCTCCGTTCTCTCCATCTCCTAAACAGATTTCATAAATGTGGCCTGGGATGGTTGGAAGGGGGCACTACTTAAAAATGCTTTTAGATTAGTTGCCATAATTTGAAATTTAGGAAATTGCATATAATACTCCAAGTTTAAAGTTTCTCTTTTAAAAGAAAAAGAACATCTGAAGGTCTGGCCACGCTGTGCCTATGTTCTGACACGGCCACACCCAGCTGGAGCTGAGTGGCCATGGCTTCCCTGAGACAGAATAAGAGGACGCTCCCCGTCCAGCACATGGGGGTCTGTGTCCTGCCCCTCGCTACACTCAAGCCGCTGAGCAGATCCTACAGGCTTCGGAACCCCTGTTGGTGCCCAGAACGCCCTCCCTCACTCATCCAGCCAGCTCCTCCCCAGCCAGCACTGGTCTCCCACCCTCACACTGTCCTGGCCCCTCCGGCCGCCTGGGCTGGGGGCCGCCTGCACTTACCACGCTCACTGCGCTCATTCCTTCCCCGCCTGCTTCCTCCACCAGACACGGAGCCAGGAGTGGGCAAGGATGGCGTCCTGCCGTTCTCGCCCGTCTCATCGGTGCCAGGCAAGAAAGATGCTCGAAATCGCTTGCTTGGCGAACCATGCCAGGAGGAACGAGGCCATGCTGGAAATCGCACCCTAACCTGGTCTCCTCCCCGGTGCAATGCCTTCTGGTGACGTTTCAAGATGCGCCTGGGACAGTCCTCAACTTGGCGAAACCTACCGAGGACACCCCTCTAAAGAAATTACACTTTCACCAATTACCCGAGAGTCTAAAAAATCATTAGAAGTTGAAAATTATATGGAATGTGGAGTGACTTTGAACCCATGTAACCACCCTAAATCGCTTTTTCTGTTTGAGCAAACAAGAAAGTCTTGATTGCCCTTTTTGAAGTTGCCAGAGCCCTGTCTTGTTGCTATTAAAATGAGGTTTCACAATGGTCCTAAACCAGTTCTTCGAGTTTTCCTGAAAGAACTGACTGCCATTCAACACAAATAAAATCTTTTATAAAACAGCAAACGCAAGGAGACCTGCTCAGCAAAGTGAGAAGCAATCATCCCTCTGTGTAGCATGGAGCCCCGGTTCATCAACTGCTCCATGAGCATTTTCTGACCACCTGCCGGAGGCAAGACCCGGGGACACAAAGGTGAGTGTGTGGCCCAGTAAAGGAGCAACAGAGACAGAGGAGACATCAGAGGACATGCCAGATATGGATCAGACACAAGGATGTCTAACTTTTCATTTATTCTGTCAAACCAGGCTCAGGTAGGCAAGTCTGCAGGAGAAAGAGACAGAGAGAGACAGAGAGAGAGACAGAGAGACAGAGAGAGACAGAGAGAAAGAGACAGAGAGAAAGAGACAGAGAGACCACAGGAGTGCGAAAGAGAAAGGAGAAAAGGGGAGAAGAGACCAGACTTAAGATTCAGGAGAAGTTACCTCCCATCAAGCCATTCCTTGGTGTGAATTTTAACAAAAGAAGACCTATACCAATGAGTTTATCAAGTCACATCACTTTGAGATTTTGAGTAAGGAGACTGAGGTTCAGAGAAGGTCCTATCTTGTCCATCCTTCAAATCCAATTCAAATGCCCACTCCTTCCTCCACTTCTGATACTCCCGATGAACTACAGAATCAGCAGCACTACTAATGAGCTACTCTGAGCCAGACACTACATGCTCTGCCAGTGGGTCCTATTTCATCTCCTAACAAGCTATGTGGTAGAAGCTGTTCTCATCTGCTTTTTCCAAGTGGGAACTGTGAGGGGTGGAGAGGGTCGACCAGCTGTCCAGCAGCACTTTGCACCCCAAGCAATCTGGCTGCCTCTGGCCTGTCTCTCTACCCTGGAGACCTAATCCTGACTCAATATTGACTCATCTCTCTAGAGCACAGAACAGAAATAAAGGCTAGAGTTTTCAGAGCAAAAAATTCAAGTGCTGACTGAGGAGAAGAAATTAAATAAGACACCCAGGCATACCCTGATAAAACTTCCCAACTCCAAGAACAAAGGAGAATTCTAAATGTTTCCACAGAGGTTAAAAGAAAGAGACCTACATAGAGAAACAAGATCAACCTAGCATTAGACTTCTCATCAGGGAGACCAAGGAACAGAAGACAAGTGTGTAGTAGCTACAAGTGTCCAAGAAAAAGGACTTGGAACCTAGAACACGATCACAAACCAACCCATCACTCAAGTGACCTCTTCTGGTATACAAAGATTCGGGGGCCACCTCAGCACCTCTTCTGAAAAGCACTAATGAAAATGAGTCCAAGAAAGAAAGCAGAATTTTAAAACAGAAAACCAACGAACCAAAGTTAACTCTAAACAGTGACTGAAAACACAGCCTCAAAGCAGCTCCTAAGTAATTCCCAAAAACACGATGCAGATGTTTTTTAAAGCTGGAAATAAAATTCCGTATCACATTAACCAAGAACTGATTATAAAAAATAAGAAATTTGTTAAGTGAAATTTGTAAGTGCAATTCAAATCTTTGTGTGAAGAGTAAGAGTAATTAGAGATACTAACTTGTTCTTTTTTTTTTTTTTTTTAGAGGGAAATTTTTTTTTTTAAATTTCATTGTTGTTGTATTACATCCATCCCCTTTTTGCCTAACTTGTTCTTATCAAGTTCAAATGCCTGTTAAAAATTTAACTGTGAGAAATGAGAAATACTGAGGCAGGTGAAAGGTAACCATACATTGATGCTTCCTCTCTCCCTCTCTGACTCTCTCCCTTACCCCCTCTCTGGAAATAATAAATTAAAAATCCTTAAAAACAAAAATAACCAGCATTAAAAAAAAATGAGAAATATGACTTCCAAATCAATGTAGGGTGAGGGGTAGGAGGGGAAAAGCAGCAGTGGTAGAAAGAAAAAATTAAAAAGAAAAGGGGAAACTAAAGAAAACTTTACCCAATAAAAACCAGCAGAAAACATCATGCAAAACCAAAAGTGAAAAAAAAAGGTAGCAAAAACAAGTTAAAATTTAGACAAGTGCCCTGGTTGGTAGCACAGTGGATAAGGCGCCCGCCTGCAAACCCAAAGGTCACAGGTTCGATTCCCCAGCCAGGGCACATAACCAGGTTGCAAACCAGGTCTCCAGTCAGGTCTGTGGCTGGAGGCAGGTGAAACGCAACCATACATTGATGTCTCTCTCCCTCTCTGCCTCTCACCCTTCCCCTCTTCCTAAAAATAATGAAATTAAATCTTAAAAAAAAAAAATTTAGACAAGCAATCACAATAAAGATGAATAGTATATATATTCCTCCATTAAAAAGACATGGTATCCATAGGACATATAGTCAATAAATTTTTAATAATTATGTATGGTGGCAGTTAAGTGCTGGAAGTACCAGGGGGAAGACACTTTGTAACGTATATCTAACCACTATGTTGCATATGTGAAATACAAAATAATATTTCATGTAAACTGTATATTAAAAAATGTAAATAAAAGCAATGTAAAAAAATTGTGCGACAGCCCTGGCTGGTGTGGCTCAGTGGATTGGCGCAGGCCTGCGAACCCTAAGGTTGCTGGTTCGATTCCCCAGCCAGGGAACACAACCAGGTTGCAAGCCAGGTCACCAGCCAGGTCCTTTGCTGGAGGCAGGTGAAAGGTGAAAGGCAACCTTGCATTGATGCTTCTCTCCCTTTCTTCCTCCCTCCTTGCCCTTCTCTCTGAAAATAATGAATAAAAAAAAATTTTTTTTTAATGGTGCAACAAATTAGAGTAGGGGCTTGAAGGGCATAGTGGGTGGGGGTGAGTGTAAGTAGGTCAGCAGCTAAAACATAAGACTCAAAAGGCTACAATAGAAAGGATTACAACAGTGCACCTATCAATGAGACAAGCTGGGCAAAGGGTATGTTATATCTCCTACTCCTTGTGAAGTCTTAAATTACTTTAAAACAAAACAAAAAAAAAGTTTAAAAAATATATAGCTAACAAAATAACACCAGGCATATGTCAAAAAGCAGAAATGGCAAAAAGAGAATAATAAATAAATAAATGAAATGAAAAAGAATTCCAAAGAATTGAAAGATTTTTTTTTTTAATTGATATAAAATTCAACCACCCAAAAGGGCATGTAATGAACTTTTACAGTCCATAAACTACAGGGAGCAAAACTTGTTGAAAACACGAGAAATGGAAAAAAATAATCAGTTATAATAGAATGGAACATGCTTCCCAGAAATGAACAGATCAAGAGGATAAAAATCAAAAACAAAAATGAGGCAATAAAGAACTTGAAAAACAATTTCATATATTTAATGACTTTTAAAACAGTAAACATCTTTTCAAAAAACCCTAAAACACTTACAAACTGATCATGTGATGTAGACTACCAAGAAAATATCAATTTTTTTTAAAATTAGAAATTACATGGGCCATATTCTCTGACCACAAAGCAGTCATACTAAAAATTAAACAAAAAGAGGACCACAAATGGAAATGTAGCCCAAAGGTTTAGCGTTTATTTTTAAAGAAATGGAAACAAATGGCAGACTTTTTAAATGGGCAATGAGAGTACGTGGACAATGACAGCACTATCCAACAGAAGCCATGGGGCACCTCCAAAGCAATCATGCAAAGAAGTGAAGACAGAAAAGAATAAACTAAAAAGAAAGTACAATACGAACCAAAAAAAAAAAAAACCAATCAGAAGTTAGAGAAACAGAACACGAAAATTTGATAGTAAAAGGGTAGCAAGCTCTTTGAAATTACCAATAAAATAGCTAATTTCCCTTCACCCCCAGGACTTAAAATTTAAACTATTAAGAAATGAGAAGGTGGGTATAACTAAAGAATCAAAAGGAGGGGCAGAAGGAAGGGAAAGGAAAAAAGACAACATCTATTTTTAAAGTGGTATTTATATTTTAAATGCATACAAAATAGATCAGTTTCTAAATAATAAAAAATTACCCAAAATTAATTCAAGAGCAAATAGAAAACCTGAATTAGGGTAGTAGGGGAGGTTGTGCCCCTGGACCCTACAGGACATCCCCTACGTTAGGCCACGCCACCAAGACCTGGAGTCAAAGCAGCTCTCCTCAATACACATAAACAAACACATGAAGGCTGCCAAATTAAGAAGGCAAAGAAACATGGCCCAAATGAAAGAATAGAACAAAACTGCAGAAAAAGAACTGAGAGAAATGGAGATGGCCAACCTATCAGATGCAGAGTCAAAACACTGGTGATTAGGATGCTCAAGAAATGACTGAGTATGGCCACAACAAAAAGGAAGAAATGAAGGTTATAGAGAGTGAAATAAAAAATATATATACAGGGAACCAACAGTGATGGGAAGGAAGCAGTATTCAAATCAACAAGCTGGAACAAAAGGAAAAAAATAAACATTCACCTGGGTCAGAAAGAAGAAACAAGAACTGAAATAACGAAGAGAGGCTTAGTAACCTCTGGGACAACCTTAACATGCCAACACCTGAATCACAGAAGTGTCAGAGGGAGAACAGCAAGAAATTAAAAACTTACTTGAAAAAATAATGGGAAAAAACTTCCCTAATTTGGAGAAAGAAACAGACATACGAGCTTAGGAATCACAAAGAGTCCCAAACAATTTGGATCCACGGAGGACCACACCAAGACATATTATAATTAAAATGCCAAAGGTAGCCCTGGCTGGTGGCACAGTGGATAAAGCGCCAGCCTGCGAACTCAAAGGTCGCTGGTTTGATTCCCAGTCAGGGCACATAATCAGGTTGCAAGCCAGGTCTCCAGCTGGGTTCTTAGCTGGAGGCAGGTGAAAGGCAATCATACATTGATGTCTCTCTCCCTTTCTGCCCCTCTCCCTTCCCCTCTCTCTAAAAATGATGAATAAAATCTCTTTAAAATTTAAAAATAAATAAATAAATGCCAAAAGTAAAAGATAAAACAGACTCTTAAAAGCATCAAGAGAAAAGAAGAGTTGCTTACAAAGGGGTCTCTATAAGACTATTAGCTGATTTCTCAAAAGAAAATTTGCAGGCAAGAAGTAGTCAAAGTGATGAAAAGCAAGGACCTACAACAAAGATGACTCTATTCAGCAAAGTTATCATGTGGAATGGAAGGGCAGATGAAATGCTTCCCAGACAAGGTGAAGATAAAGGAATTCACCACCATCAAGCCATTAATTATAAGAAATGTTAAAGAGACTTATTTAAGAAAAAGGAGATCAAAACAATGAACATTAAAATAAGACTCATCAACTATCAACAACTGAACCTAAAAAATACAAACAAAAACAAAAAAGCGAACAACTAGAACAGGAATAGAATCCTAAGTATGGGGGTCATTTGGAGAGTTAGCAGCTGGGAAGGGAAAGGAAAGAGGCAAGACGTGTAGGCATCAGAAGTATAATTGGAAGGAAGAGAACAGACAGGGGGATGTAGGAATAGTATATAACCCTGGCTGGTAGCACAATGGATAAAGTGCTGGCCTGTGAACCCACAGGTCGCTGGTTCAATTCCCCATCCAGGTTGCAAGCCAGGTCTCCAGCCAGGTCCACAGCTGGAGGCAGGTGAAAGGCAACCATACACTGATATCTCTCTCCCTCTCTCCCTTCCTCTCTCTCTCTGGGGGGGAAAACATCTAGGGGAAAAAAGAGAAAAGAATAGTATATAAAAGGCTTAAGTCCAAGAATTGACATGCACGATGCATGGATAGTAACTCAGGGAGCAGGGATTGGTGGTGGAAGGTATATTGGGCAGAGTGGGGGAAGGGACAAGGAACTGGGACAACTATAACAGCAAAATCAGAAAAAAGAAAACCTGAACAGACCAATAATCAGAGGAAGAAATTTGAATTATAAAATTACTGGGAATGTTCAAATAATTTTACTGGCAAATTCTACCAAACCCTCAATAAACAGGTCATACCTGCCTTCTAAATTGCTGAGGGGAGGGGAGAAGCCCACTTTTCGCTACAAAGCCAGCATATTCCTATTAAATCTGGGCAAGGATTACTTAAAAGGGAGACAATTAGAGATAAATCTTACCATAAATACAGACCCAAAATTCCTCCTTAAATGTTAGCAAATAAGGCATGGCACTAAATTACAAAAGTAATACAACTCTAAAAAATAAACTTCAAGCCCTGGCTGGTAGCACAGTGGATAAGGTGCCGGCCTGCGAACCCAAAGGTCGCTGGTTCGATTCCCCAGCCAGGGCACATAACCAGGTTGCAAGCCAGGTCTCCAGCCAGGTCCGTGGCTGGAGGCAGGTGAAAGGCAACCACACATTGATATCTATCTCCCTCTCTCCCTTCCCCTCCCTCTAAAAATAATAAATAAAATCTTTAAAAAAATTAAAAATTAAAAATTAAACTTCAACCTGGGTCATCTA
Organism: Noctilio leporinus; assembly: GCA_004026585.1. Taxonomy (NCBI): domain Eukaryota; kingdom Metazoa; phylum Chordata; class Mammalia; order Chiroptera; family Noctilionidae; genus Noctilio; species Noctilio leporinus. Next base: position 774,157 of record PVIW01000119.1, read on the forward strand.
GGATAGACTGAGATTTAAAAAGAAAATCAATATAATTCACTAGGAATTTTTTTAAAGTCTCCACATAAAGATTGCCTCTCCGGAACTTTCCTCAAACACTTAATATAATGCCAAACCTATGCCAGTTAAAGTCAATAATAACCACAAATACCCACAATCACTACCACATTATTCAAAGTTATTCTGGAGCCCTGGCTGGTGTGGCTCAGTGGGTTGAGAGCCAGCCTGAGAACCAAACGGTCACAGGTTCGATTCCCAGTCACAGCACATACCTGGGTTGTGGGCCAGGTCCCCAACTAGGGGTGTGTAAGACACAACAGATTGATGTTTCTCTCCCTCTTTCTCCCTCCCTTCACCTCCCTAACAAATAAACAAAAATCTTTTAAACATTTTTTAAATTATACTGGAGAGCCTAGCCAATGTAAAAGGATTGGCCATTATTTGCAAATATAATTGTCTACATTTAAAAAATAAATCCAAAAGAATCAACTGAAAAATTATTAGATTAGAATGCAGCAACCAGATACAACATAAACATTCACAGGTCAGTGGCTTCCCTGCACCTCAACAATCACCAATTAAAAAATACAATGGAAGAAAAAATACCATCCCCATGAGTAACACAAGCTGTAAAACACCAAGAAGTAAACCTAGGATACATTGACGGTATAGTCATTAAAACAGCTGAGAAAATGCCACAGAATTAGGTAAATTGACCAATTTAAAAGAATAAGCAATCCAGAGCAGACCCATGCATCTTAGAGAATTTAGAAAATTGCAAATGTGTCACTTGAAATCTTGGGGCAAAGGATAGAACTTTCGATAGCATTCAATAGTAATAATGCCTCCTGATACGATGCACTGAGAAGGCCACAGCATCATTTCTGGGTACTCAAGCAAAAACTGCTTAACCTGAATCTAATAATAAGGAAACATAAGACATAACGAAATGAAAGGACATTCTATGGAATAACAGGCCCATCTCCTTTCCAAGGAAAGGAGAAAAAAAGTCAAGGCCATAAAAAGACAAAAGAAAGACTGAAGAACTGATCCAGATGTAAAGAAACTAAAGGGACAGGACAACTGAATACAGCTTGTGGTCCAGAGTTTTTTTTGTTTGTTTTCTCCTTATTAAAGAATTACTGGAACTGGAACAGATGGTGAAACTGGAATAAGATTTGTAGACTTGGCTAATAAGTACTCAATCAGTGTTACATTTCTCATTTTGATCATTGTGGTTATATAAGTAAATGTTCTTGTGTTTAGAAAATACATCCTGAAGTATTTAATGGTAAAGGGCTATCATGCCTGCAATTTTGTCTCAAATGGTTTAGGGGGAAAAAGTTAAACGGAGAGAGAGCTGAGGGGAGGGGGTGAAGGAAGGGGAGGAGAGGAAGAGAGTGAGGGAGAGCAAATGTGGGAAATAACATTTGGGGAATTTGAGTGAAAGTAATATAGGAATTATCTACACCAGTCTAACAACTTTTCTATAAGCCCGAAAGTATGACAAAGTAAGTTTTTAAAGGAAAAATGAAGGTTGCAAGATCCCTTGGGGAAGTTGTGGTTTCATCCACATGAAGAATTATTATAAAACGTGTCTGGGAATTATAAACACCAAATTCTAGACTGTTGTTACCACTGCAGAAAAAGAAAATGGAGACGGGGGAACGGGATTTCAACTCTGTCAAGTTTTATTAAATGCAATCAGATGTGGCAAAAACAAATAAATAAAATTTATAAATAGGTAAGAGTGAGACAGCTGGAAAAGCACATAAAAATAAATACCAGGAATGGGTGGGTGGGTGGGGGGACAGAGGGGAGCAAAAAGGGGATGGATGTAATACAACAACAATAAAATTAAATTTAAAAAAATAAAAAAAATAAAAAATAAATAAATACCAGATGGATTAGATAGCTAAACAGGAAAGAAAAACACTAAAAAAATTTTTTTAATTAAATATATATATATATATATATATATATATATATATATATGAAAAGGTATTTCCAACCATCTTCAGAGAACAAAGCAAACGACAACAAAAAATAACACCGATATGCCAGGTTCTGTTCTCAGCACTTTACACACATTATATCTCAACTGATCCTTCAAAACAACCTGATGATACATGTTCTATTATCCCCAGAACACGGAAGGGGTTCAAGAGACTTAGGTCACAGGCCCAAGACACTTCCCGGACTCGGAGCTCCACCCCATTCTCATCCTTCCATGCTGCTTGTGGCCAAAAGGCCTCCATTGTTGTCATGCCAGCATAAGAAACCGAAGAAAATTAATCCAGAAGCAGTCAGATTCTAGAAAATTCTTAGTCGCTCTTTCAACAAACATTTGCTACACGTTCCTCCAATTACCTCAATGTGATTGTAAGCACTTCCCTTTTTTTATTTAATCTCCACACCACCCTCTGAGGTAATGTTTTCTGCTCCTACTTTCCAGCAGAGATAACAGAGACGCAGACTGAGCGGTTGGAGGTTAACGGGTGGTCAGGGGTGAGCGGTCGGAGGTTAATGGGCGGTCAGGCCGAGCTGGGGTTTGAACGAGGTCTCGCTGCCTTGACAGGCTGTCTGTCCCTTGACCACTAGCACCATCACCTTTTCTAGTGAGCATCGAGGGTGCCCAGCTCCATGTGACAGGCTTCCCCTGGAGGAGGAGAAAAAAGTTACAGCCTGAGGCTTCAAGCCGACCACCCCCTCCCCGGGATACGAGGAAGAACAGGCCGAATGCTTCTGCTGAGTGTCCGGGTGACAGCACCCAAGAGCCGCCAATGAGCATGACTGTGACCCACGCAGCAAACACCTGAGCTCCTATGATGTGCCAGGTTCTGGGGGACACAGGGAGGAATCAGAGTGACCTCACCCCATCCTCAAAGGGCCTGCAGCCCAGACCATGGAATATCCAACGCAATCAAAGATGAAACCAATTAGGTGGACAAGGGTAGGATGTCAAGGAAGGAGGCCTCACTGAAGCAACATGGAGGCCCAGGAAGAAAAGGGTTTGTACAAAGGTCAGGCAGCCAGCAGGTGGGAGACAAATTCAAAGGTCACAAAACCTCCAGTTCTGGGACAGGGCTCCTTGCCTGGGGCAAAGGGACAAAGGCCTGCTCAGGGCATGGTGCTAGGCATTTCCAGGGCCTGGCAGGAGCTTCTGTCCCTGTGAATAACTCTCCTCCCAGTGCAGCCTCGTGGGAAGCTGGCCAGAGGGCAGCCGCCAGGTCCTCTCCCGGATCTGCCCCTGGACCGGCAGTGCTCCAGCTCCTAAAATGACACATCTGACCTTGGTGAGGTGCTCCCCTTAGTGCACATGCTGCGACTGGCCATGGCGTCGGCTGAGAGGGAAGGTTCGTCTGCTCACACGAGCTGGAGAAGTCAGAGGGGCCACGGCAAGTCTCTCCATCCTGGGCCTGGGCTACAAAGTGGCCCTTCCCACCAGGCAGGGGGCCGTGGCCTCTGCCTCCCAGTTGCCACAGCAGCTCCAGCCAGGCCACCAGTACTTTTCCCTATCCCTGGCCAGCCTACTGGCCACGTGGCCATTCCTAAAACCTGGTGCAGGGTCCGAGGCTGCTCAGGCCTGCACTCCGGGAGGGCCAGGTAGGCTTCTGCGCGTGAGAGCGGGACTCAACCCATTCTCCTCTCGATCCCTGCAAGGCTCCTTCCTGCAGCTGCTGTAGCGAATGAGCTTACAGAGCATTAAGGGCTGTACAAACGGAATACCCTCGTGGCCCCCAGCCTCGCCCCACTCAGGCCAGGCCAAGTATATCCTCACACCCAAGGTCTCCTGGATCCCTTCCATCTGCCCTGAGCCACACGCAGCTCGGGAATTAACTTAATCCAGCTTGTATCATTATGTTTCCTCACTTTGCGCCTCAAGACAGATGCTTTAACCAACAGGCGAGCATGCTCGTGGCCGAAAGGGAGCACCTCCCCTCCAGCTGCCCTCGGGAGGTTGCATTTCGTTCCAACAACCCTACTTTGGGGAACACACGTGCAAACCTCTCCCTGGGGGCAAATCTTCCTCATTTAAGGACTGTTCTGCTCTAGGGAAAAGAGCTACCAGACATGGGGCGCTGACCAGAAACCCAGCATCAGGCTTAGGCTCACTGTGCATTCTGTCCGTTTAATCCTCACACTTAATGGACGAGGCTCGTTCATTTTCTGTCCCCACGAGTCACCTGACCGACTGGAAACCCTGGGGGCTTCTAGCCGGGCCGAGCGGGCTGACTCGGTCTGTGGTGTGCTCCTCATTTCTCTTTGCCATGTCCAGAGCTTGTCTTCAGACCCTTTGAAGGCAGCGACACTGGCCCCCACGGCCCCGGCCCCCTCCACCCCCAGACCGCTGTGACAATGTATACTGAACAGTGTGGCCCCCACTCTTGCTCCCCGCCCCCATTGCTCTTCCTCCCCAGCTAAGATCAGATCCATCTTGGCGTAACCTTTTACTCCCCAGCCAAACCCCAAGTCAACTCCTCGCCTAACCCATCCTGGACTGTCTACTTGAAATGTACGACCACAAGCCTCACGCGGGCCATACTACAACCCAGCCATTTTCCTCCTCAATTCATTTTCTTGCAAGAGTATTTGAGACTTTCCCCTTTCTCCTCAAATCTCCAACAACCTACTTTCTGCTGATGGCTACTTTCCTGAGAAAATAAAAGCAATCAGAAGAAAACAACTCATTCTTTCCACCATGGGCCAGCAGTACACTGGCCCAAATGCACCCCTCCCATCCAATCCAATGCCTCACTTGGGTGCTGGTCCCATCCCCTCTCCCCAGAATAAGATCCCTACTCTGGAAAATTTCCCTCCTCTCCTGCAGCACCGGTTTTCCCTTCTCCACCAGATCCCACAGCACAGAACAGGCCGTGAGATCAGCACCAGGGCCATGTGCCCCTCCATGCAACTCTCCCCTGTTCAGAGTGAAATTCCTCAACACACGCCTGTGCTCAATGCTCCTCACTCCCATTCTTTTAATCCCACTCCATTCTAAGCAGTGAACCCTGCTGCTCCCGGAACACCAATGAGACCACTCTTCCCAATGTCACCAGTGAAATGACCCTCCCGTTGCCAAACCCAATGGCCACTCCTCAGTCCTCATCTTGGCTAACATGGTTGATCTCTCCCCCTTCTTGAAACTCTCTTTTCTTGGTTGTGAGAAACCCTCACCTCCTGGTGTCCCCCCCTCCCCTGCCACCTCCCACCGCACTGGCTGGTTCCCCCTCTTCCAGGAGCTCAGCTTTGGAATTCCTCTGTACCCACACTTCATGGGTGACCTAATCAAGTCCCATAGAGTCAAATGCCACCTGAATGCTGACGATTCACTGATTTCATACTCAGCCCTGACCCTGCTCATTGTGAAGGCATCGTGAACTTTCATGTCTAAAGGTTCCCACTCCCATCCCTCCACCAGTACCTGCTCCTCCCTGAGTCTCACTGGTCTGACCACAGCACTACCAATTGCCTGTATGCCATAAACATCTAGCCTGGAGTTGGCCTTCCCCTTCCACTCCACATCCAACCCACTGTAAGTCCCGTGGGCTCTGCCACTGCAGCCCCTCCATCACCCAACCCCATCACCTCTCACCTGGACTACCCTAAGTTTCCAACCAGTCTTCTCACATCTATCCTTTCCCCTCCCAGAGGCTGAAGGTGTGTATTTGATACAGCACGTCTTCATCTGGACTAGCCACGTTTCAAGGACTCAACAGCCACGTGCACAAGTGGCTGCTGTGCCAGACAGCACAGATCTAAAACATGAACTTGACCAAGCCATTCCTGATTCCCTGGCCTGACACTTCACCACTCTCAGGATAAAGCCCCAACTCCTCTACCAGGGATGAAAAAGGCCTTACGACCTTCCCCTCTGGGTTCCCCAGCCTGCCTCTCAACACTCCTCTGTTCCAAGCACACCATCATGCAGACTTCTGAATGTGACGGCTGCTCACTTGCCCCCAAGCCTTGGCACATGCTGTCCCTTTCACCTCAAAGGCTGCTTTCCTATTCTGAACACTTCCGATTCGATCTGAAGCACTCCTTCATTTAGGAAGCCTTCGCTGGCACCCTAAACTCTGCAGTGGTACCTCTTCTCCACGCTCCCAAACTGCTCATCTTCCTGAACTGTGTGTATCCCCCAAGGGAAGGGGGACCATCTTCTTCACCTGTGCTGAGCACCCAAAAGGCGTTCAAGATTATTTGTAGAATTTATGACTGAACAGGTCTCCCTTCCAATGAGGTATATCCTATTCCTTCTTCTCACTCCATCTCTCAGCATCTCCCTGCCCTTACTCAGGGCATAAAAATGAAGCCGTAGCCATGTTCCTACTTCACAACCTTCCTTATTCCTTCACGTTCCTTAAAATTTATCCTGAGAAAGCAAAATTCCATATTCCCCCAGAATTCTGATTTGGGCAGAATGATGAATACACATTTTCATGCACATTTTCATGCATGTACTAATCTGGCCTTGATTTCCCTTTCCTACCCTAAACACGGCTAAATCCAGGCAGGAGAAATAATTTTATGTAAAACTGATCTTATCGGGTCATCGCCAGACCTCAGCTCAGGAAAGCGGCACTTTAATACCAATACCACCGGCACCAGCAGCTACCATGGTTGCCCAATGGGCACCACCATAGTCACAAGACACAGGTGAGCAACTGGAACAAGGGAGGCTAAGAATCAAGGCCTTCTGGGCATCTTTTTGTTGAGCTTTGATGGACAGCATCATAGGCACACTGCTACACTCACTAATTCAGTCAACGTATTAATGAAGACTCCTTTGCAGGTACCATGCCAGGTGCTGGGCTACAAAATGGAAATGACACTATTTTTTCTTAAAACTAAAATGGCAATAATTTCCTGTCCATTCAAGGACCAACCTGCATCTTCTAAAAAGGTTTTTAAAAATAGGATACTCCTGAACCTACAAATTCACCATCATGAAGTTCAACGCATGTCTAAACTTTTAAGAAATTAAATGAAACAAAAAACTTGTGTAGTAGAATTAGGAGAACAATGTAAACTAACTGTAGGTTTAAGTGCACAAATCCTTTTACAAGCAGGCAAAACATATACGATGCTTTTTCTGCCATTTATAAATGACTTAAGTGACACCGTATCCAAGAAAATCAACAGAAGATGACCTGGACACATGTTTTTCAATTCCCCCCTCAAATTTCAATTTTCCAGGAGGAAGGCAATTCCAAGTTTCGGATTCAGAACCTACAGAGACAGTCAAGCTCTGGGTCTCCTCTGCTAACGAGGATGAGTGAATGACCACTGGTTCATCCCATGGGGGGGGCACCCTAGTCCCTGACAAACTGTGGCCAGCCCACGGGCCAGGCCTGTTGTCAGAGGAAATGCTCTTAAGAAACGGATTCATCAGGAAGGGAAGCCCAGGAGAAACATGCTGAGTTACTGGTCATTCATTCACCCTCATGTGATGCCGCCCATCCTGTTCCGATTAGGAAGCCATTTCATTACCGACATCCCTCACTTTAGTGCGCTGCACTTGACTGTGCGTTACAGGTGCTGCATTTTCATCAATACGGAGGCACGACTCTCCACCAGGCAAAAGATCACTTGCTGAAGGCTCCGAGGATGGAGAGCACTTTTTAGCAATCGAGAACTTTTAAATTCAGGTATGTATACTTTTTAGAAATAACGCCACTGCACACTTAAAGGACTACATACAGTGCAGCATAAATACAGCTTTTACACGCACTGGGGAACTGGAACAGTCTTGTGACTCACTATATTATATGCGCTTTACTGTGGTGGTCTGGAACTGAACCAGTAGTATCTCCAAGGTATGCCTGTATTTAACGGCAACAAACGCAAAGCTGGCATCCGAAAATACTTCTGCACAAACAAACCTGTAGGATCGTTCCCTCATCCCTGGTGAAGCATCAGGTAAGAGGTGTGTTAGGTTCCTAAGAGCCTGGAGTGCTGGAAGGGTTCCCACCGTGTTCTACTGCACCACGGGGAAAAACTGAGGCCCTGAGAGCGCAGATCAGACCCGAACAGGCTGGTACAGCTCCATTTAACCATCATTCATCTGCCAAATGAGAGGCAGGAGCACTACAACTCACAGACTGCAATCTGCCTGGCAGGTCAAGCAGGGCTATGGCAGAAGGAGAGAGGCAGCTGGAATCAGTACATGCTGAGGCCCTGGCCGTGTTTCCATCTCTGGGCACACTGAAGGGCACCTAGCCCTGTAGCACAATCATGACGTAAGAGATTACCAAAATCCACCAGGTGGGCACCTCCAGGTTCAGCTCTCACATGGAAAAAGCATGGAAGTCATCGCTCCTGTCCTTGTAACAAGAAAACCGCTGAACAAACTGCAAACCGACAACTTTCTTTTGAGTGAAGAACTGAACCACCCCCCTGAACACTGGCGAGACAGGCAAATGCAGAGAAATACAGCTTTCTGGGAACGAGAGTAGACGGTGGAGCTCCGACTAGTAGGAACACAAACTATAATTGCCTAATTGCTAGAAGCCGAGTATGAACTAGCTTGAGAGCCAAACATCCTGGGGACCCAGTCTTAGAGGAGCCACCACACCTTGCGGATTCCAACCCCGGGAGCCTCAACAGGTCCCTGCTCCAGTGGGAAAGGCGAAGGGGAGGGGGAGCAACCATTTGAAATCTGGGCAACAGAACACAGCCTGTCCTCAAAGGAAACTACTTTCTCATAGACTTGTCTGCCCTGGCGGAAGGGCGGCTGGACTCTGCCAGCCCGCCAGCCTTTCTGTCACACTGAAGGGACAAAAAGGAAAGGCACAGAAATGCTTCTCAAGGTTCAGAATTACAGCCTAGGGGCTCAGGCCTACTAAAAGAGCCTAAGATTTGATCACCAAGTATAGATCAGTTCCTCTCTCTAATATCTTACCACTGCATCAAAAAGATTACAATCCCAGCGGGGCAGCTAGGCTGGTCTGAGTGTGGTCCGTACACCAACAGATTGCATGTCTGATTCTCCGTCGGGGCACATACCTAGGCTGCAGGTTCGATCCCCAGTCAGGGTGCATACAGGAGGCAACAGAGCAATGTTTCTCTCCCCTCGCCCACCCTTCCTCTCTCTCTAAAATCAATAAACATATACTTGGACAAGGATTTTTTTTAAAGGTTAAAGAATACCAACAGTGGATCACAACTGAGGGCTGCAAGACACAGATTCTGTTTAAGAAGGAGTTCTTAGGGAAACCCAAAGACAACAGGCAGGGTGGGGAAACCAACAAGGGGGAAACGGAAGCCTGTGAAGTCCACGGCTGCAGCAAATATTGAACCGCCAGTAGTAACACAGTGTGGCCACAGAAATGTCGAACTTCACACTAAAATCCTCATGATCTCGGTTCCTCCTACCATAGACATCAGGTCTGGCTTTCAATGAAAATCACAAGGCATGAGAAAAGGCAAGAAAAAATACACAGTCTGGAGGGACAAAGCAAGCACTGGAACCAAACTCGGCTGTGACGCAGACTTTGGATACAATTTAATAGAACTCTGATTAATATGTTAAGGGCTCTAATGGAAAAATTAGATAACATGCAAGAACAGACAGGTGACATAAGCAGAGAGATGAAAACTCTAAGAAAAAGAAGGAAATGCTACCCGTCAAATACATAGCAACAAAAATGAAAAATGCTGGTGCCCTGGCTGGTGGCACAAAGGATAAGGCACCAGCCTGTGAACCCAAAGGTCGCTGGTTCAATTCCCCAGCCAGGGCACATAACCAGGTTGCAAGCCAGGTCTCCAGCCAAGTCCATAGCTGGAGGCAGGTGAAAGGCAACCATACATTGATGTCTCGCGTTCTCTCTGCCTCCCTTCCTTCCCCTCTCTCTAAAAATAATAAAGTCTTTTTTAAAAAATATTTTTTTAAATGAAAAATGCTTTTGATGGGCCCAGCGGCAGACTAGGCGCAGCTGAAGAATCATGGAGTCAGACGACAGGTCAACAGAAACTACCCAAAAGGAAGTACCCAAAGAGAAAAATGACCTGAACTTCTGGTTTCCACTTCCACATGGAAAGGGCCTCAAAGTCATCACTCCCACACCTCACAATAAAGAGCGAAGCTGAACAAACTGAAAATCAACAACTTCCCTTAGATCCACCAGAGAACTGGGGTTGCAGGGCAAACCACTGGCCCGGAAAGTGGGGAGAAATGCAAGTGAGAAGAATCAGCACTTCCAGAGCTGGTGCTGGGCAGGAACACTTGGAGGCTGGTAGGGACTAGCTCCAGAGAGAAAAACTCCTGGGAGCCCAACCTGTTCATGAGGTTTTTCTTCCCTTCCAGGCACTTTACCAGCTCCTCTAGATAAAGATGGCAAAGAAATCTTGTGGCTCCAGCACAGGGAGGGGAAAAGGAGCAGTTCAGAAATACACCCAGAGGGTTCTGTTCCACTCAATAGGGGTCTGCGCTCAAAATAAACTATATGCCAGAGTCTGACCGAAGTGAGTACTAACAGGGTCTAACTGACATGAGGGAAAGGAAATACCCAACTCTGGTCCCCTCTGGACCTCCTGTCTCACCTAAGGAGGATAAGAAAATTCCTTTCAGAAGCACTTGTTAAGGTCACAGCTCAGGGGCACAGGCCCATTAAACACTGAAAACTTCCCTCGCTGGTGTGGCTCAGTGGATTGAGAGCTCGTCTATGAACCAAAGGGTCACCGGTTCGATTCCCAGTCAGGATACATGCCTAGGTTGCAAGCCAGGTCCCCAGTTGGGGGCATGTGAAAGGTAACCACACGTTGATGTTTCTCTCTCCCCACCTCTCTATAAATAAATAAATAAATAAATTTTAAAACTGATAACTAATCATAAGGTTCTAAAATCCTTCTCCTCCTGCACCTTACTTCCACATCATTAGGGCTTCTGAATTAATAACCGAGGATTACGGCTGACAGGCCTGTGAGGTTCCTACTCCTCCTTAAGGAGGCCCTAGGGAAACCCAAGGAGAGTAGGGGAAGACAGACACAAAGACATGGAAGAATATTTAATCTTGGACACCCACAGCTATAGCAAACTGCTAACACAACCTAACTCCCAGCCACATAAACATAAACCTTACACTGGAGGCCTATTTATCTTTCACCCAGTACATCATGTGTGGCTTTCAACTTCACACTAGAAGACTGATTATATCAGTTCCTTTACGAGATATATCATCTCTGGCTTTCAACAACAACAACAACAACAACAACAAATTACAAGGCTGGCTAAAAGGCAAAGAACAAAACAAAACAAAAGCACCAATCGGAAGAGACACAGCAGGCATCAGAGCACGACTCAGATATGACACAGATCCGGAAATGATCAAACCAGGAACAATTTAAAGTAACTATAATTAATATACTAAGGGTTCTAATGGAAAAGGTGGACCACATGCAAGAACAGATGGGAATGTAAGCAGAGCCAGAAATTCTAACAAAGAATCAAAAGGAAGTGCTACAAATGAAACTTCCCAAACTGACAAAGCAAAGAGAAAAAAGACAAAGCTGAGCATCCAAGAACTGCACAGCAATTAGAAAAGGTGTAATGGAAGCCCTGGCTGGTAGCACAGTGGTTAAGGCGCTGGCCTGCGAACCCAAAGGTCGCAGGTTCGATTCCCCACCCAGGGCACATAACCAGGTTGCAAACTAGGTCTCCAGTTAGGTCTGTGGCTGGAGGCAGGTGAAATGCAACCGTACACTGATGTCTATCTCCCTCTCTGCCTCTCTCCCATTCCCTCTTTCTAAAAATAATGAAATAAAATTAAAAAAAGAAAAAAAAGAAAAAAAGAAAAGGTGTTCTGGGACAATCAGAAAGAGAAGAGAAAAAGAAGCAAAGAAATATCTGAAGTAATAATGACTGAAACTTTTCCAAAATTAATAATGACACAAAACCACAGATCCAGGAAGCTCAGAGAGCACTGAACAGAATAAATATCAGTAAAATCAACACCAAGGCATATCATATTTGAACTGCAGAAAAAGCAAACATAAACAGGAAATCCTGAAAATGCTAGAAGAGGAAAAAAGCAAAACAGTTTACCTATACAGAAACAAGGATGAGAATTACATTAGATTTCTCTGCAAACACCATGCAAGCAAGAAGGCAGTGGAGTAAAATATTTGAAAAGTGTTGGAAGGAAAAAAAAAAACAACACCCACCTAGAAAAATACAGAGCCAGTAAAATTATCCTTCAAAAGTGAAAAAAAAAAAAAAAAAAAAAAGCCCTGGCTGGTGGCACAGTGGGTAAGGCACCAGCCTGCAAACCCAAAGGTCGCTGGTTCAATTCCCAGCCATAGCACATAACCTGGTTGCAAGCCAGGTCTCCAGTCAGGTCTGTAGCTGGAGGCAGGTGAAAGGCAACCATATATTGATGTCTCTCTCCCTCTCTGCCTCTCTCCCTTCCCCTCTCTCTAAAAATAATAAATACTTAAAAATCTTCTAAAAGAAAATATTTTGAACTAAATGAAAATTAAAATACAATTAATCAAAATTTGTGGAAAGTAGCAAATAAGTGCTTAGAAGAAATTTATAGCATCGAATACATATTTTTTTTTAAGACCTAAAATCAATAATCTATGCATCCACCTTAGGAAATCAGAGAAAGAAGAGCAATATAAACCTAAATACAAGCAGCAGAAAAGAAATAATAAAAATTAGAGCAGAAATCAATGAAATTGCAAATTGAAAGTCAGCAGAGAAAATTAATGAAACCAAAGACTGATTATTTGAAAAGATCAATAAAATTTAATAAACCTATAGCCAGGCTAACCAAAACAAAAAGACAGAAAACAAATAATTACTAATTTCAGAAGTAAAAAAACAGCCATCGCTGCTGATCCCATGGACATTAGAAGGATAATGAAGGAATATTATGAACAACTTTCTGCCCACAAATTTTATAATCTGGATGAAATAGACCATTTCCTTGATAGATACAATCTACCAAAATTCACACAAGGAGAAAGAAATAATCTAAATATGCCTATACACATAGGCATATATATGATATAGATGTTATTTATATATCCATATATATAGGTATATTTATGTATTCATATATGTATATGAAACCAAATCAATAATTATAACTTTTCAAAAAAGGAAGCACCAGGCCCAGATGGTTTCAGTGGTGAACTCTAAAAAGCACTTAAATGACACCAATTCTCTATAATCTCTTCCAGGAAACAGAAGCAGAGAGGACACTTGCTAACTTGTTACATGAGGCCAGCATTATTCTAGTACCAAAACCAGATAAACACATTACAAGAAAGGGAAACCACAAACCAGTATCTCTCCCAAACAGTGATGCATAAATCAACAACATATTAGCAAACTGAATCCAACAATGTATAAAAAGAAGTATGCACCACAAGTGAATGAGATTTATTCCAGGTATGCAAGACTGGCTCAACATTTGAAAATCCATTCATAGGATGGAAAATTACATTCATATATCAACAGATGTGCATTTGACAAGATCCAATACCCAGTTATCATTTTTAAAATCTTAGAAAACAGAATAGAGAGGAACTTTCTCTACTTGATAAAGAGCATGTACAAAAAAACTACAGCTTCCATCACACTTAATGGTGAGAAACTAGATGTGTGTCCCCTAAGAGGGAGAGCAAGGCAAGGATGCCCCCTCCTCACCACTCCTATTCAATCATACTGGAAAGCCTCACTAATGCAATAAGACAAGATAAGGAAATAAAAGATATGTAGATTGGCAAGGAAGAAATAAACCTGTCTTTATTCACAGATAACATGACTGTTGATGTACAAAATCCCCCAAAAATCAATGTTTAAAAGTGGACCTAATGGTGATTATAGGAAGGTTGAAGAATAAAGATTAATATTAACAAATTCAGTTATTTGCATAGAGCAAAAATGAATAATTGACATTTGAAATTAAAAATATAATACCACTAACATTAACACCAACAAAAACAAGCATTACTTAGGATAAACCTCACAAAATATGTACAGAATAAATGAAGAAAACTACCAGACTCTAATGAAAGAAATCAAAGATCTAAATAAATGAAGAAATATTTTATATTCATGAAAGGAAGATGCAATATTGTTAAGATATCAATTCTAAAAATTTGATCTATAGAATCAACACAACCCCAATCAAAATCCCAGCAAGTTATTTTATGGCTGGTGATGAACTGACGCAAAAGTACCTATGGAAAACAAAAAATTCATGGTAGCCAGCACAGCATTGAAGAACAAAATCAGAAAACTCACACTACCCACTGACTTTGAGACTTACTATAAAGCTACAAATCAAGACTGTGTTGTTGGTGAAACAGGGGACATATAATAAATGGAACAGAATAGAGAGCTCAGGGAAGACCCACACAAATAGAGTCAAATGATCTTTGAAAATTAATAAAGGATGATCTTTTCAACAAATGGTGCTAGAACTGGAAATCCACATGACAAAAAAAAAAAAGGAAAGAAAAGAACAAAGCGCTGGTGGCTTGATTACAGCGTTGCCCACTGCACCAAAAGGTTGTGGGTTCGATCCCTGGTCACAGCACATAGCTAGGTTGTAGTTTCAATGGAGGTACATACAGAAGGCAACTGATCAGTGTTTCTCACACCAATGTTTTTTTCTCTCTCTAGCATTTCCTCTCTCTCTGTCTCTCTCTCAAAAAAAAAAAAAAAAAAAAAAACCATCAATAAACAGCCCTGACCTATGTGGCTCAGTTGGTTATCATCCTATAAAGCAAAAGATCAAGAATTCAATTCCTGGTCAGGTCATATGCCTGGATTCAGTCCTTGGTTGGGGCAACTGATTTGATGTTTCTCTCTCATATCGATGTTTCTCTCTCTCTTTTTCCCTTTCTTCCCCACTCTCTAAAAATAAATAAATCTCTTTAAAAAGTCAGTAAACATCCTAGGGTGAGGATTAAAAAAAACAACAAGACACCAATTCATAAGAACCTATGCACACCTATATTCATAGCGGCACTATTTACAATAGCCAGGTGCTGGAAACAGCCTAAGTGCCCATCAGTGGATGATTGGATCAAAAAACTTTGGTACATTTACACAATGGAATTCTATATGGCAGAAAGAAAGAAGGAACTTGTACCCTTTGCAACAACATGGATGGAACTGGAGAATATTATGCTTAGTGAAATAAGCCAGT